>PITA01000243.1:238944-322467 GCA_004023965.1 Spilogale gracilis
GTGGGGCAGAGTCCAGAGGAAAGCCTTGTGGGGGGAGGAGCGAGGGCTTATCTAGGGGGCGGGGCAAAGCTAGATAGGTGGTGTGTTGGAGCAGGGGCGGGGCAAAGGGGGTGGAATGGGGCGAAGTTGGCGGGAAGGCGCACGCGGGGTGGGTGTCGGGGGGCCAGGTAAGGTACTGCTCTTAGCCGTGCTCGTCGGTGTGGGGTCTGTGGGCCACGGGGAATTAGTTGGCTGGATAGAACTAGGACTTTGGTCGCCGAGACTGGAGGATACTGAGGGCCTGAGAGAGAGGTGTGGAAGCCTTGTGCACCTCCAGACCTCCCTCCCGCCGCTGGTGGCTGAGCGAGCCCCACGTCTGAGGCCTCAGGGTTCCCAGGCCCGGGCTGCAGACGAAGCTGGGCCAGAGTGGTGCTTGCAAAGGCAGACACTTTACCAGTGTGCCCTGTGGGGGACACCTGGCTGGACAGAGGGATTTGACGCTCCGTCGGGCAAAGAAGGTAGAAACATAGATCTTTATAGACGTAAAGAGTCTTTGAGAAGAGATCAGTTGAGTCCAGTCACTTCTCCTCTCACCCCTCCTGCCCCGGCTGAAAAAGACCAGTGTGACACACAGGAAGGACATTTGTCTCTGGGCTGTGCCAGATTTTTAAAATAATTCTCCTTATCTCCAGGCTAGCCTTGTGGCACTGAGTGAGTGTTCCTGAGCATGGGCGCCACGAGTCGAGCCACGGGAAAGTTCTGCCCGTGGTGATGCCCTGACTTGAGAAGTCTGTGCCAAGTGCTTTAGAGTGTTGCCAAAACTGCGTCTGTAGGGACACTTTTCTGCTGACTTTGCCAACTCTGAAGAGCCATGTGTCCTCTCAGCCAACTGAAGGCTTGGAGTTGGTGTCCGTTTCTCCTCCAGGCTGGACAGTGTCACACTGGCCACTTTGGCTCACTCCTCTTGGATTAAAGTCTTACTAATCATTACTGAAGGAAAACACACGAGCTTAAGTTTTCTTAAGAATCAGGGTTTTCGGGCTCCTGGGTGGCTCAGTAGGTTAAAGCCTCTGCCTTCGGCTCAGGTCATGATCTCAGGGTCTTGGGATTGAGGCCCATGTCGGGCTCTCTGCTTGGTGGGGAGCCTGCTTCCTCCTCTCTCTGTGCCTGCCTCTCTGCCTACTTGTGATCTCTCTCTCTGTCAAATAAATAAATAAAATCTTTAAAAAAAAAAAAAGAATCAGGGTTTTTCATGGAAACTGCTTGTCAGCCAAATTCAGTCATCTTCAGTCTTCAGAACATTGGCTTAAAAGTAAAATTGTCGTCAATGTTCTGTTGACATATTTTACTAGAGACCAGAGCAGGTTGTGTGTTGAGTATCATGTGTGTTAACGTGCGTAGTCCAGGCGCTTGGTGTTCGTACCCACGTGCCCACCAGGGCCACCCCGTCTGTTGCCCCTGGACTGAGACACTCTGGTGTTGTGTCGCCTTTAGGTCGACATCATGGACATCTGTGAGTCAATCCTGGAAAGGAAAAGGCATGATAGCGAAAGGTCTACATGCAGCATCTTGGAGCAGAATGACATCGAAGCTGTTGAGGCTCTTGTTTGCATGAGCTCCTGGGGTCAAAGAGCCCAGAAAGGTGACCTGTTAAAGATAAGACCCCTCACACCTGTCTCCGACCCCGGGGATGTCACCAGCGCGGCGCACGTGGACGCAGGCACACCTCAGCTGCCAAAGGACTTCGACTCTTTATCAACTCTGGTAAGAAACGGGGGGAAGAGCATTTTGTGTGGCGACTGGAGTATGTCCAATACATGTGCTGAAAACTTGTGGGTAGATTCCTCAGGATGCTGGTAGGCCGAGTGCATAACCTCCTTTTGGTGGGTCCTAAGGGTGAAAACTTCTCTTACTTCTTGAACACATGTTCTTTCCATTAATCCATCATAGCTTACCACCACAACGTTGAGCTGTTCATAGGGGGAAAGCTACAGATTGATGTGAGAAAGTAAAATCTACTCGCTTTCCTGGGGAATTGCAGGGTGGGGGCGGGTCGGGGTGCTCGGGCGGCAGCTAGAAGCATCCTGTGCTTTGGCATTGACCTTGATTCGCTGGGCGGCAGTACTGCCCCCGGCTCCTTGAGCAGCCCACTTCTTACATGTGTGAGCTGAGCGCAGGCAAGCTGGGAGAGATTGCTTCTCCGCTCGGAGAAATTGAGAATGGGCTAACTTGTGAAAATCAGAATCTGATTGTCTTGGGCTGGAAGCTAGTGCTGGAAGGAGAGTGTGGAAAGCAGACTTGGGAAGAGGGATGAGAAGGGGCTCGTTGGTGGTCAGGGGTGGGGGAGGAGTTGAATGGGCCCGGAGTACTTGGCAGAGTTCCTTAGCATTAAGCTCTCCCATAGGGAGGCTGACCGTAAGCGGGAGTAGGGGAGGCTTAGTTCACTTACAGCCACTAGTTAGAGCATAGCGTTTAGGGGGTCATTCTGATGGGTTTTTAACCTGGCATCCAGTAGGCAGTGGATAAGTGTGTGTTAGATGATTAGCACTGGGATTTAAAAAGAAGAAGAAGAAGGTTTGAGAATCAAAAACTATTGTGAAAAGTTCTTATTTTGAATATAAGTTTGCTTTCTCATTTGTGGTCCTCATACTTCAATTGCTTGTTTCAGTAGCTGTGGAAACCCGGGGTGGCAATGACATGCTTAAAACTACGCAAGTGGATTGGCTTGGGAGAGAGCAGGAAATGGGGAGAAGCGTAGAAAGTACGATACTTCTTGTGGTCTTGAAATCCACTGGGTGCTCTCGGGAGCAGGCTTAGACGAGTTTTTTTTGTTTTTAAGATTTTACTTATTTGTCAGAGAGAGAGCACAAGCAGGGGAGTGGCAGGCAGAGGAAGAAGCAAGGAGCCCAGTGTGGGACTTGATCCCAGGACCCTGGGATCATGACTTGAGCTAAAAGCAGATGCTTAACCAACTGAGCCACCCACGTGCCCCCAGATGAGCCTTTCCTAGATACTTTTTTTTTTTAAAGATTTTATTTATTTGACACAGAAGCATAGCTAGAGAGGGAACACAAGCAGGGGGAGTGAGAGAGGGAGAAGCAGGTTTCTTGCCGAGCAGGGTGCCCAATGCGGGGCTCTCTCCTGGGACTCCAGGATCATGACCTGAGCTGAAGGCAGACATTTAACGACTGAGCCACCCAGGCGCCCCTCCTAGATACTTTTTTAAAGGCATTAGAGGGATGATGATCGAAATAAGTCCTTTAAAATTTAACCACAACAACCTTTTCACACGTTTGGTTTTTGTTTTGTTTTTTTTTAAGTGCATGACTCCTCCGCAGAGCCCTGATCTTGTGGAGCCGTCGGCAGGGACACTTGTTTCTTCCCAAGTAACTGATTTTAAAGCACCTGCAGTCATGGCCATCCCCCCCGCCTGTGCTGGGGCAGCCAAAGTGCTGAGCAGGAAGGCGGAGAGGGGCCTTCCTGGTTTGAAGACAGAGCCGCTGGAGCCAGCCCCCAGTCCCCCCTGCAGGCCTATGCTGACAAGTGTCATCCGCCACACCCGAGGGAGTCCTGCTCCTGGTCACATTCCTACCGCCCAGATTGAAGAGTGCCAGCTTTCCGTCAGCAGAGGAGAAGCGCAGTTTTTGGGACATACTGCAGCTTTGCTGGGCACCCAACTCACGGACAGTCTGCGGAACACTAACTCAGTATCGTGTCAGCCGTGCTTGCACAAGTCTGGTGGCCTGGTCCCCACTGACACAGGCCAGCAGGCGGGGTGGCCTGTCACAGTTCAAACCTGCTCACCAAAGAATTATGAAAGTGACTTGCCTAGGAAAGCCACCCCTCTGGTTTCTGTCCCTGTCCCCAGTTCCCCCGTCTTTTGCCAAATGATCCCCATGACTGGACAGAGTGGCATGTTCTCAGCTTTTTTGAAGCCTCCTCCCCAAGTGTCTGCAGGGACCGTCAAACCCATCCTACCCCATGCTGCCCCAGGGCCCCAGCCTGTGTTCGTGGGACCACCTGTGCCTCAGGGAGCTGTGATGCTGGTGCTGCCCCAGGCGGCTTTCCCCCAGCCTGCCGCCTCGGCCTCCGGCCTCGTGGCCGTGGGGAACAGCAAGTTCTTGCCCCTAGCCCCTGCCCCCGTGTTCATTGCCTCCGGTCAAAACTGTGCCCCTCAGGTAGACTTCTCCCGAAGGAGAAATTACATTTGCAATTTCCCAGGCTGCCGGAAAACCTACTTCAAAAGTTCCCACCTCAAGGCTCATCTTCGCACCCACACAGGTGAGTACGGCAGGGCCTGAGAGCTCCGGAGCCTGTGGCGGGGAACCGCACGCCCAGCCTTCCTGGAGTGCGGGGAGACACGAGGAGCCCAGCAGAGGGGGATGGCTGGCTGTTTGTCTTAGGTTCCGAACAGAGTTCAGTCTTACAGGGATTGGGGTTAACATTAGTGCAACCATCACTGGTCTTTCTGGAACATGCCATCAGCTCATCCCAGTAGATAAAATGTAGGATAGTTCTAGGATTGTGGTTCCTCTGGTAGGTTTTTAGGGCGATGCCCATGTCACTCCTTTTTCCTTACATTGCAGCAGACTCCTCGGTCTTTCCGCATTCTAGAACGTGTGCATTTCACATTCAGTAAACATCAGTGTAACTTCCTTTGGTTCAGTCGGTGTGGGGAAAGGTCTCTAAAGTGTGGGAAAGTTTGAGTTTGAAAACGTGGACTTTAAGGGGATGCAGTTTTCTTATGTTAGGACTAGATCGTTTATCGTTTTTGATTCAGAAGGAGAAGTCCTCCAAGAAGCTACAGGGAGTGATGCCTTCGCTATCTCGTCAGCCTTGTCCAAGAGAATTTTCAGCAGCGATAGGAATATTCCGTGTCCAGTTAAGGTGGCCACCAGCTGTGCGTGCTGGGAATGTGGGCGCTGTGACTAAGGGCGTGAATAACTGTTCCAGTTTCCTCCAGTTTACCTTTCCACAGCTCCAGGGGGCTGCTGGCTGCGTGTGCGGCTGGGGCCCGGTGGACCTTCTGCTTTCTTAGGTTCGGTTAGAATAGTTCAGATGATCCGTGGCACCCTTGTTCTCTGAGTGGATGTTCTGCTGTTTTGTTAGTAAGGCTCCTGCGGCTGAGTCGTCTGTGAAACTCGCCTTCCAGAGGTTTGCACTCACAAAGAAGAATGAGCACGGTAGCAGGTCACACGGCGTGTGCCGTGACATGCTTCATAAACTCGATCGTGGAGCCCCCTTCCACAGAGTGGCCGCTGGTGGCCTGTAGCACCGCAGTGAGTTGCAGAACACGTGTAGGAAGGGCTGAACTGGAGGGAGTTCCTATTGTATTGTCTTCCAGGATGCGTTTCAGATTGGTGCTTAGAGCTCATTGTAGCTCGAGCCAGGGCCGCCCCACTCCGTGAATGAAGTAGCGTCTGGTATCTAGATGTGATGGTCACGGATGGAGGGAAACAAATGGGTGCCTCCAAGGGGCTGCACTTTTTTTTTGTTTTTTAAAGATTTTACTTATTTGAGGGCGTGCCTGCGTGAGCTTAAGAATGCTCCCGTAAATTGAGGTGGGGAGAGGGAGAAGGAGACTCCCCGCTGAGGAGGGAGCCCAACTTTGGGCTTGATCCTAGGACCCCGGGATCACGAACTGAGCCAAAGGCAGGTGCTTGAGTGACTGAGCCTCCCCAGGCGCCCAAAAGGGGCTCTACTTTTGAGGGAGGGAATTATTCCTTTCAAGAATTTTCCCCCTACCTCAAGCTATAACAACAAGAGATTTATTTTTATTTAAAAATACCTTTTGAGGACCACCCAGGTGGCGCCGTGTGTTGGGCATCCTGCTCTTGGCTTTGAGTCAGGTCATGATCTCGGGGTTGTGGGATCAAGCCCCGCGTCAGGCTCCACACTCAGCATAGAGTCTGCTTGAGGGTCTCTCTCCCCCTACCCCCTGCATGCTCGTGCATTCGCGTGCACTCTCTCAAATGGGTAAATCTTTAAAAAAAAAAAAAAAAAGTCTTTTGAAACGTGAGATTAGTTTGACATCTTTGGGCCCAGACATACATCTTAGGTATGGAACAGGAAGTGGAGGATGTCCAGACCTTTGAACAACTCAAACCCAGAATAAAAGGATATACTTTCTTAGATTTCAATGAACAAAATTCAAAACGACATGAATGAACCAGCTTGGTAAGGTGCTGAGTGTCTACGTTTTCTTTAATGTGTGTTTTCTCCCGTCTTAGGAGAGAAGCCTTTCAACTGTAACTGGGATGGCTGTGATAAAAAATTTGCCCGTTCCGACGAACTGTCTCGCCACCGCAGGACTCACACTGGGGAGAAGAAGTTCGTGTGCCCCGTGTGTGATCGCCGCTTCATGCGCAGTGACCACCTGACAAAGCATGCCCGGCGCCACATGGCCACCAAGAAGATCCCGGGCTGGCAGGCGGAGGTGGGCAAACTGAATAGAATCGCCTCCGCAGAGAAACCTGGCGCCCACTAGTGGGCACGCCAGCCTCTGCGCGAGAGGCCGGCCGGGGACTCGCCCGTGGGAATTTTGAAAAGCATTTTTCAGGAATGGAACTGATGGTTTTCTCTCCAAAAAAAGAAAAAGAAAGAAGAAGTTGGGGGGGTAGGAGAAAGTGGGGAGCTGGTTCTGATGAAAGTATGTTAACTTTTCCTTTTTGGTTGGGACCCTGTTCAATCTCTTCTGTAGTTTCAGAAGTTTTTTTGAGGAAATGGAAGAAAATTTGATCATCGTTTGCATCACCAGCATTCAGACCGACATTTTGGCAATAAGGTTTACAAAATTTGGATTTTTACAAGCTTTCTATTCATGTTTTGTAGAACTGAGACAGGGTACTAATTTTTATACTGTTTTTTATTAAAATATTTATATTGTTGGTGTTCCAATCACCAATTCTAGATAGGTGATTTTACAGTCTCCTTTTCAGTGTTCAGCAATGGTTTTCATAATAACTCTACATTTAGTAAATTTGGCACATTATTCAGCCACAGGAAAAAAACAAAACAAAACAAAAAACCACAAGTCTGTCATCAGGCCTTTTAGATCTATGAATTTTTTAGAACCAGCACTGGTTGACTAGGGGCTTCTTAAATGAGGCAGAGGAGGGGAGGAACTTGCATTTAGCTTTTTCATAGCATTTTCAAGAGAAATTCCAGGCAATGATTCCTTTAAGGCTGTAGCCTAAGAAGTTAACATTCTGATCAAGTAGAACTAGTCGTTTCCCTGTGTCCATGGTGTGACTTGTAAGGAATGTACTCCAGGGGATCGTTTAAGATCGCCGATAGGTACCTGGTGAACAGTGAGCTGTGGGGTCTGAGCGCCTGAGTCTTTGGGGGTCATTGCTTTGCTGAGTTTCCTGTTTGTACCTCAAACACCAAAAAGAAGATTAAATGTAGGCACTCAAACCCAGCTACCCTGTCAATTGCTGACTTCTTTTGCTGTGGCCTTAGAGTATTTTGTGGGTAGAGTAACTTCTTAGAAAAGAAGCAAAGGTCCTTAGTGGTTGGAGGAGCTTTCCACCAAAGTACAGTTTACCTGAGGCGCCGTGCATGCAAACAGCCCAGCTCCAAGATTCTAATTCCCCTAATGATTAGATATGAAGAACTACAGGAGACATGCAAGTTACATTCAAATCAGTAATACCATTCTGCCTTCCTTTTGTTCCTTTTATTTGAAGGAAGTTGATCAAACAGAATTACTTGGAATGGGGTGTTTTGCAGCCTGCTTAGAAAATAGACCCAGAACACCACCTTGAACCTGTGTGAGCTCAGGTCCTAATTCTCCAGAGGCTGCGGCGCAGGGGGGTGGTGGGCGGCAGTGGGAATCCCGGCGGCACGTCGCTCGCAGGGAACTCGAGCCTGGGAAGGCAAGTTTTTTGGTGCCGTGTGTATTTAGGTTTTTGTCTCTGCCTCTTAGTTATTGGTGTTTACTTTTATTAAAATGACGGTAAGGTGAAATATTAAATAAATATGATTAGCTTTTATATTCGGGTCCTTTTAGTCTGGTAATCGTCACCTGGTCGGTCACTGTGTGTTACCGGATATTTCGTAAGCTGCCCTTTAGAATCGGCGGCTCAGTGACATAGGCGGCCGAGGGCTGGCTGTGTGTGTGGACGGCGTCCATAGTTTCGGGCGCTTCATAGTTGACGTTTCCTGCAGCTCATGAGACAGCAGTGTTGCCGAGAACCACAATTAGATGTATATTATTCGTGTTCCCCACCACCCAGTCTCTTCCCCCACTTTATCTTAAATCAACATAAACATTTCTGCCTGCGTTGATGCCATTAAATGGCATTAAATTCGGGTATTTTTCTTAATTATGCCAAATAGTGGGAGTCCGGCTAAGGTTCTGGTGGATAACGCAGGGTCTTTGAGTATTGGATTACTTGTCATGTGAAAGCTCCTTCTCTGAGCAGTGGCGTTTCTAACGAAGACGTGTATTAAGATGGTTCTGATTTATCCTTCCGTTTTCGGATTACATTTAGAAACACTTTCTGTAAATGACATCCCCCCGCCCCGTTTGTTGACTGAAAAGACTGTAAATTGGGAGAGTATCCATCTGGAAAATCCTGTCCTGAGAACCGGAAGCCTGGTGTTCTCTCGGCGTGGAGGCCCGGCGGCCCGCGGCCTCCCGCTCTGCACTTTATCGCCTGAGAAATTTTGCTTCATCTTTTTTTGACTTTGAGCCTTTTTAAGTAGTTTCAGTAATAAAATTTAAAAATGTTTCGACATTATGTTTTCCGTAACAGACTTTGACTTGTTATTTAAATGAATATGTGTGATGTCACTTTTTTCTCTGAATCCTATAAATTTTTTTTGATTTGCACACTGGGCTTGTGTCCTGTGTCTCTCCCTGCGTCAGAAGGTTCCCGCCACCTTTCCAGCAAGGAGTCTGCAAACTTCACTGTACGTTGGCCCTCCCTAAGCCTCCTCTGTGTTCTCTGGGGTTCCGCTCAGCTCCCGGGGTGCCCTTTACATTCCACGGAGGGTCCTTTTGAAGGAAATGCGTGAAGGGCTGCCTCTGTGTGACCGCTCAGGATGGGACAGCGAGGGCTGGGTGACCTGTGACAGGAGGCGCAACAAGAGGGAGTCTCTTTCCTCCTTCCTTCCCCCTCCAGCTCAGGCTTTACAGGCCTGTGGCAGAGCCTTCACTCCTGCTCTTGGGGTAAGGGTTCTCTCTTGAATCCCCCTTAGCCTGGGCTCTGCATCCTCACCTCACTGACGGAGCTGAGATTAGCTTGAGCTCATGCCTCTGTCATCACACTTGCCTCTCAGCCGCCTCGCCTTGGGACAGCCCATCAGCCCCCACAGGGCACACTCGCTGGCCCCGCTGGGGCTGCACTCTGCTCCCTTGCTGGCCCCCCGCCCCTCCTCACCTCACAGCCATGGCAATCATCGCCAGTCTCGGGCCTTGGAGGTTCTTAGAAAGAACTTCTCTACTGCAGAGACCCTCTATATGTGTATGTCCTCTGCGCCTCTCACCTGACCCTGGAGTCCCACATCTGGCTGTCTCCTTGATGTGGGTCCAGTCAGCATCTCAAACCTCACCGAGCTCTTCCTCTTCTCTCCCACGCTCACTTCCCTCACAGTGAAGCCCACCGTCTTCAATAAAAGAACAGGGACCCCCATCTTTCTAGCGTTTAGGTGTAAAACCTCGGAGGCACCTGGACTCCTTTCTCACTTCGCGTGCAATCTGGCGCAGGCCCGTTGACTCCCTGCCTTCCAGAGCCGGGCCCCCAGGGGCGTGCGTCCGCGTGCACACACCTGCAGGCGCCCGGGTGAGGCTGGGGGTGGCAAGTGACCGTAATGGGTGTTGCATTCAGCAGTCCACCCGGGAACGTCCAGATGCCTTTGTTTCCAGGGGACAGCATGGGGGTGTGAGGGGAAGACCTTCAGCTTTGTGACTTTGTACTGGCTCTCCTTCCTATCCCCAGGGTTCTAACTGCTTCCTGTGACACCTGCTGTCCTTGTGCTTCCCACCTGCCTTTCTTTAGGGACTTGTACAGTGAGGAACTAGGGACATTTTCCCGATGGCTGGGCCCCCACCTGGGAGAAAGCCCACACACCGGGACCGCCCCCCCCAGAGGGATGAGACGCAGTCCCCTCTAAGGAGGCTTCTTCTGCTTGCTTCGGCAGCACATACACTAAGTGAGAAGGCTTCTTTCCCAAAGGCCCCTCATCGCTCCCGGAGAAGCCCAGTGCGATGCAGGACGGTCCTGACCAGCTCTGCAGACATGCTGCTTCTCCCCAGCGCGCCTTGCTGAGCTCAGAGGGCAAGCTGGCCAACAAGCAAGATGATAAAGAAGAAACGAGATGCCACAGCCAAGTTCTGGGAGAGGCACGTGTCCTCGGAGATGACAATCACGCCGTGACAGAGCTCATGCTTCTTCCTCCTCAGCTTGCAGCAGGCCTGGGCATCCCTTTTCTAGACCTCCTTTAAGACTTGAGGTTTGCTCTTTAAGACTGGAACTTGTCCTATTTTATTGAATTTTACTACAAGTCTAATCTACCTGCTAAATGTCAGGTCCCACATGCCAGAGATCATATCCACATCACATTCTCCTACCCCGCATTCACCTCCCGTCTACCACCTCCCTGCCCTCCCACCTCCCCAGCCACCTCGGCCCCTCCATCCATCCAAACCCCAGCCGTCCATTTATCCACCATCCAAGAGCATGTAACAGGCCCCCGTTTTGCTGGAGCAGAAACCCAGGATGAGTCATTCGAGTTTCCGCCCTCAAGGAGCTTGTAGTCCAGCAGGTAAGATGGGAAGATGCATGAGGAACATTTTGAGCAAAAACAGATAAAAGAGGCTAGAGGGGCAGGGAGCGCCATGCAGTGAGCGGCTGATGGCCTGCGCCACTGGGAAAGTCTTCTGGAGGAACCTCTGTGCTAGAGGAGAGGGGCAGGTTTTCCAGGCCCTGGACCAGAGCAGGAACAGGAGAGGAACAAAGATGCCGCCATCCCCGCCCCCGCCCCCAGGCTGTCCGTGCCAGAGAGTGGGCCGTGCTGGGGAGGAAGCCTCAGGCCTTCCCTAAGGGCCTGGCAAGTGTCCCTGAGGGTTTCTCAGGCTGGGAGTAGGGAAGCAGCGCACACCCGCTGTGGGCTCACCTGGGTTCTGGTGAGGGATGGGAACAGGTGGGTCTGCGCCCCTTCTCCCCCTTCCTGAACGTTTCGTGCCAGCACCCTGCGGCCTCTCCCGGCCAAATTAACTGCTCAGCCTTCTTTCCTGGAACCTGTCACTGGGATCACACCTCCGTGTTCGTCCCCTTCCACGGACGGCGGGCTCCTGAGGACAGGGATGGCAGCCCTTCCTTGTGGCTGGTCTGGGTCCCTGAGGCCTCATGTGCAGGTGACTCAGAGTTTGTTAAATAGGGAGAATTCATGCTCCGCGCTCCGGTCAGACTCGAGGAACCGGCGCGGTGAGGCTGGGGCGGCTGGAGTTAAGTGCTGAGACCTCTGACTCGCAGACCCCGGAAGAATGCTAAGACGTGGATGGGCTCTGAACGCCAAAGGCTCTGAGGTCTTGATGGGAAAAGGGAATAATACGTGGGCAGTCCTGTCTCTCCCAGGGTCCAGTCTGAAGGCATGTTTGCAGAGAAGTGGATGGCCCTGGGCAGAGTGGAAGACAGCAACCTTCTTTTCTTCTTTGCTTTTATGTCCTTATTTGGGGGTGAGAGGAAGGGGACAGGGAGAGGGCGAGAAGGAATCCTGAGGCCGACTCTGATGAGCCCAGAGCCCGACACAGGGCTTGATCCCAAGACCCTGATATCATGACCTGAGCTGAAATGAGAGTCAGACACTAAACCAACGGAGCCACCCGGGTGCCCCGAGCCGCCTTCTTCTCCACAAAGGGGTCTGACAGGCCCTGGGTTCCCTGCAGGCAGCTTTGGCTGGGAGTGTTGGTTTGGCCCGAGGCAGCCCGTGCAGCTCAGATCTTAATCTCAGGGTCATGAGTTCGAGCCCCACACTGGGCTCCATGCTGGGTGTGTAGCCTACTTAAAATGAACCAAAAAACCTTCATTGTTTCCTACCCAAAGGAGCCAGGCCTCCCGGAAGCCTAGCTCTTGGGGGACACAGAAATATATGCACAGGCTTCAAGGGTCAGAGGCTGTACCATGGGCCGGCTTGTGACAGTATGAATGTTAAAATCAGAGAGCTATGAATTCATTTCCACCCAAGATGGTATAACAAGAACCAAATACAGGGTCACCCGGGTGGCTCAGTCATTAAGCATCTGCCTTCAGCTCAGGTCATGATCCCAGAGTTCCAGGATCAAGCCCCACATCGGGCTCCCTGCTCGGCGGGAAGCCTGCTTCTCCCTCTCTCACTCCCCCTGCTTGTGTTCCCTCTCTGGCTGTGTTTCTCTCTGTCAAATAAAGAAATAAAATCTTTAAAAAAAAAAAAAAAAGGAACTGAATACGTCTGAAATAGCAAGGGAGGGGCCCCTGGGTGGCTCTGTTGGCTGAGCATTTGACTCTTGGTTTCTGCTCAGGTTGTGATTTCGGCGTGGTGAGATCAAGCCCCGAGTTGGGCTCTGTGCTCATCATGGAGTCTGCTGGAGACCCTCTCTCTCTCCCTCTCCCACTTGTGCTTTCTCTCTCTCTCTCTCTCTCTCTCTCTCTCTCTCTCTCTCTTTGTCTAAATAAATAAATAAATCTTAAAAGAGCAAGGGAGAACCCACCCAAATAAAATTGTGATCCTAGCGTTTTCAAGGACCTGGACTGTAGGGAGACCCCTGAGAGACAGGAAATGAATGAGGTGAACCCCACAATTGTGCCCCCGTTGGCTGCCTTGAGGAAGTTTCCAGGCTGCAATGGAGGGAGGCGACACCAGGCACGACCCAGGGGAGCCCCTGAGTTGAAGGGATGGCCCTGGGGGGTCCAGGGACACTGAGGAGGTGAGGGGTCAAAGGACAGCGTGCTGAGGAAGAGAGGACAGCTAGAGAATGCTGGAGACCTGCCAAGGGTGTCCCTGAGCCATCCGTGTGCACACCAGCCTCTAGTGTGGCCACACCTGAAGGCGAAGGCAAGTGCGTACACTTGGCCGTGTGTCCACTCTCCGGGCTGCAGGACTGCTCAAAGGCGGCCTCTGCACGGTTAGATGCAGGCTCTTGAGGATGAGACTTCTCAGAGAGAGCACCGAGGGCTCACAGAGTGAGCAGGACAGTGGCTGGGCCCGGGGCTCCATGTGTGCGAGCCCCAGCCCCGCGCTCAGCTGGCTCAGTGTTCCGACCTGGGGAGCCGGGACGTGAGTGCCCAGGCCTGCGGTTGGCCTTGCGGGACCCAGCTGAGCACGGGCCCCCTCATGACAATACGGCTGGGGGAAGCTCTGAAATATTAATATAGGGAACACCAGGAAAAGGCAGAGCTCCTGCTGGTAAGCCGAGTGGGGCTTGAAGCCACGGGTCCTCACTTGTAACCTCAGGGGTGTCCCTGAGGAAGGGCCCGGCCACTGTCCTGCCCCCTCTATGCGCCCTCAGATGGGCTTGGCAGTGACGGAGCTCCCCGCCAGCCACGGGCCACTCAGGCCTCCCAGGAACCGCGGGCAGTAAGAAGGACAGGTGCCATCTGCCCACCAAAAAGATGAGATTCCCCAAATCATTTGCTGGAAAGTGAGGCCAAGACTGGTGTCCAGGCCTCCTCCCCCCACATGGGGCTCTCCCCATCCCCCCCGCTCCCAGTTCTTGCTGCAGAGAGAAGCTGGTGGGCCTCGTCAGGGAGCTTGGCTACTTCCTCCCCCACGTTCTCCAAGGGCGAGGGAAGGAGCAGCGTGCACAGCAGGACCCAGACCACAGTGGCTCCCTGCCCCTCGTCTGAGCTTGCAGGGGACTTGCTCACTGCTGGCACATCTGTCTTTTATCCCTTCTGGACCCCCCCAGCCCATAAGGCCGTGTTACTTTAATTTTCCACTCAGATCCTCTCCTGTCAGATTTGTAAGGAACTCAGCCCTTCCCTCTGCGGTTCCCCCTCTTTCCCTACAAATTGCCCTCTTGGGGCTTAGCGAGCCCAAATGGGGATCTTTCCAAATGCAGCTCCCCAGGGGCCGAGCCAGGAAGTCCTAACGGTCGCTGCTGGGACCTCGGTGCCACAAGAAACTACATGCGCTTTCAGCCTCCTGTGTGGCCACACCCCAGACACCGGCTCCACGGGGCGTCCATCGGATGGTCACCTCCTGAACACTTATAGTGTCACCTTTCCTTCCCAGGGTCCATACCCCACAGAAAAGGCAGCTTTTCCTTTCCAACTCTGGAAACTGATGACTTTGCCATAGAAAATAGAGCTCTGTGCACCTGTTACGGTAGGATTGGTCCCCAGGGGCACAGATGCCACGACACCGCAGGGCTGATTCCATGCCACCTCCTTCCTAGAGGAGGGCACTGGCCTTCAGAGTCTCCAACGTGGTTTATCCACTCCATGGCACCCAAGAAAGCTTTCTTCCTTCCTAATTATCGCCAGAACAGAAGGACCGCCAGCCCTATGGGTTAGACGTCATCCGGGGGATGGCTACTCTTCTCTAGCAACTTTTCTCCTCTCCGGACTGAATACATGTCTGCAGGTGTGCTGGTCACTGGGAACAGCGCAGCTCCCTGGGAGAGACCAGGTCTTGCTCATGGTGGAGGACTGGTTCACAGCCACAGGGGCTCAGGATGTGGGGACACAGGGGCTCTGTAGGGCTTCCCCGGGGGAACAGCAGAGCTCATGACTGGCAGCCCAGCGGGAAGTGGCTCTGAGATGTTGGACCGTCAAGGGGCGCCTGGGTGGCTCAGCTGGTTAAGCTTCCAACTCTTGATTTTGGCCCAGGTCATGATCTCAGGGTCGTGAGGTCAAGCCCCAGGATGGGCTTCCTGCTCAGTGGGGAATCTGCCTGAGATTCTCTCTCTGCCCCTCCTCTCTCCCTCTCTCTGCCCCTCTTCTCTCTCTGAAATCAATAAATACAATCTTTTAAAAAAATACTTTGACCCATCAAAGGACAGTGTCTCAGGAAAGCTCATCTCACAGCAAGGAGGAGGGTGTCTGGACAAGGCCGGGACCCCGGGCGCTGGAGAGGAGGGAACTGGCGCAACGTTTCTGGGAGCCGGGAATGGAGTGTGTTTCCCGGATCCCCTCTGCAGCCCCTCGCCCACCACAGAAACCAAGAGCTCGTGGTGCTCAGACTGCCCCAGACCTCGACACGTGTCATTGTCACTTTCGACTCTGAGGACTTTTTCTTCCTGCCTCTCGCTGAGCTGCCTCCCTCCACATGTGTGAGCAGGGCCTGCACTCAGCTCCAGAGCAGGAGCGGGGCGCTGGGGCTCTGGGGGTGCCAGGCGGCCGTCAGTAGCCATCAGCCCCCATGTAGCGCCCCCCGGGCCTTCCCCGCCACCCCCTGGGCCAGCCCCCACCAGGCCTACTCGGCCACTCTCCACTTCACGGCTGGGACATTTGGCTGGCCACGGTTCAGAAGACACTTTCCCGAATTCAGGGAAGTAAAAAAAAAAAAAAAAAAAAAAAAAAGACCGGGCCTTGATGCCCTGCTCCCACTGCGACGTCACACAGACGGCCGTAACCACGGCAGGGAGCCTTCTTTTTCTGAACACTTTTATCTCATGAAGGGTTGTGTGAGGATTCCACTGGAAAATGCAGGAAACTGGCTGAATATATTCCATTTTAACAAAATAACAACATAAAACTGTAAACATTTAACATCATTAAATTCAAGGCCTGATCTGTCTGATGATGAGAAACAAAATATGAACCACTTTTAAGAGAAATATCTGTATTATTAAAATAGTAACGGCTTTCATCCTTGATCAAAATAAATGATTTGGGCTTGGATGGGGATGAGCTCTTGCTTTGGGCGGGACGCGGGGTCACCGCCTCGGGGGTGTTGGAAGGCCCCATGCGCCTTCCTCTGGCTCGGTGGTACAAATCTCCCAGCGATGGAACATCTTATCACAGGCTGTCTTGCCAAGTAGTAAAAGTTCATGGAAACATCATTTGCCTGTGATTGGCAGCAGGCCTGTGGGTCTAGGGACAGTGCCAAGGGGCCCTGCGTCGGTGTCAGAGAGGCTTGCGTGTCTTGCTGGCGACACCAGGGAGGCTGCTGGTGTTGCTGGCATCTCACAGGCTGAGACCTCTTCTGGCTTTGGCAGAAGCTGACGTCACCCTCACATGCCCCTTTGTTCTGACGCCCTCCCAGCTGCTCTGGAGGGGGCTGCCACCTGGACCCCAAGCCGCATGCCAGCCAGAACCTTCTTCCAAGGCCGGCCATGCCTGCACCCTCACAGGGGTCCTGCTTTCCGGTCAGCCCATGGCTCCCCTGGCCCGCCTTGGATTCATAGCCATCCCCGGCAAACTGGCTTTCTCATCTGTCAGGTGGGAATGTTCTGGAACTCTTCTGGCCTCACTGCAGTGACTTTGTGCCTTCTCCCGGGTGAAGAGAATAAACTGGTCCCATCAGGCTGGGGAGAGCAGGTGTTCTCAGGATCTTCTCTAGGTGGGGCTGGGGTTCTCCACTGCCCCACGGCCCCCATAGCTGCAGAGGCAGCTCTGTGCCCCAGGGCTGGCAGGAGAACAGAGCTCAAGGAAGCCTGGAATTGCCTGATCCCAGACTGTCGGGGCTGGAATGCCTGAAGAGCCTCCAGAACTCAGTTTCTAGAGAGGGAAACTGAGGCCCACAAGGTGAAAGTGGCTGCACCTTAGGGATCAGACCTAAGGGCTCCAACTCCCAGCCCTGTGCTCTGTGTCCGTCACACCTGCTGAGGAGGGAAGCAGGCCTCTCTCCAGGGAGCCAGGTGGACTGCGGCCCCCAGCAGCCTCATCGCCAGGAAAGAAGAGTCGGATAAGGTCTAAAGCTTAGTCTCAATCCTTCCCACCCCAAGCAAGGCTGGGGTCCAGGAGCTCGGGTCTCCCCTGGGAGCCGGTTAGACTGCAGACTCCCCAGCCCCACCCCAGACCCTCGGAACCATAATTCACATCTCCACATCTCCAGGCAGCTCCTGTGCAGAACCAGGGACGTGTTAGAGACCCCAAGGGAGCCAGTTTGGGCCACACTCAATCATGAGCTGTCCCGGAGCAGAGAGGGCTATCCGAGCATTTCAGGCTCCAGGAGAACCCCATAGACAAGCCCTCCCCAGGGTCTGAGAGAGGAGCAGCTGGGAGGGCAGCTGTGCACGCACCTGGGGGCAGCACCTGTGCCTGCCTTCGCACCTGGGTCGGCACCGCACCTGGGCCTGAACCACACCTGAGTCTGCACCACACCTGTGCCTGCCTTCGCACCTGGGTCGGCACCGCACCTGGGCCTGAACCACACCTGAGTCTGCACCACACCTGTGCCTGCCTTCGCACCTGGGTCGGCACCGCACCTGGGCCTGAACCACACCTGGGTCTGAACTGCACCTGTGCCTGCCTTCGCACCTGGGTCTGCACTGCTGACCACTCCTTGCCAGCAAGCTTGAAGCTGGATCTTTTGAAAGAACTACGTGTTGGAGAGCGCTCAGCTCCAGCCAGAGCCTGGGCAGGGGGCAGGGCCAGGGAGCAGGGTGCAACTCCAGCCTGGTGGGGGGAGGAGAGGCGCAGCATCCAGCTGGCTGGGGGTGGGGGCCTGCACAGCTGCTCCGGCGGCCTCAGCGACAATACTCCTTCTCGATGCTGGCCATCAGCTCCTCTTCCGAGTAGTCGTACGAGATGGCCGAGATGCCCGACGGCCTCTCGGGGCTCCTGTGGCTGCTGCCGGGGGGTCTGAGGGCCAGAAACACAGACAGGTATGTCAGGAGACAAATTCATCATCTCTTCAATGTCCTCTCCCTTCGGGGACTTCTGATCCATCCTAAAACCAAAACGGAAAACCTTTGCCCTGGGGATACCTTCTTAACCTTTCAGAGGAGCGAGCCTCTGCCTGTTTCTCTTGCTTCATTGCCTATGACCTTGTCTGCCAAGACCTTAGGGACCATGCCAGGAAGTCATCCCCAGGGCCGTTTCAGGGTCAGAACATGAGTTCAGATCCCAGCTCTGCCACTTCTAGCGCTGCGGCCTTGGACAAGGCGTTTGCATCTCTGAGCATCAGGTCGTTTTCCCCTCTAGCTGGAGCTTATTCTGGAGCATAAATAATGCACAGAGAACATGTGACACTGATCCTGCACGGGGACAGCCCTGAGCAAATGTGAGCTGCACTGCGAGATACCCAGATGCCCGATTTATTCATGGGCCTACACCCTTGGCCGGTGGGGGGGGGGGTTGAACAGAGGGCAGAACTGGGCATGGCGAAAGCGACCAGGGTCTGACCCCTGTTTCCTGTTCCCCGGGCTCCAGAAAGTGGTTGCCACCAGCCTGTACCTGATGGCCCATCTCTCTCCGACTTCCTGGACATCATAGGGACTTTTCGGTGGTGTTCCCTGTACCCTCAACTTCCCTTTCTTTCAGGCGGCCCCCTAGTGGTGTTGCCTGGCACTGGCCTCGGTCTCCCCAGAACCTCTGGCAGGTGGGAGGGTGTGGGCGTGGGTCAGGCTGCCTCTGGGGAGGATGCAAGGTCCCCGGCCCACAGCTGCCCGCCACCAGCGTGGGGACAGTGACCTCCCACCCACCTGCTCTGCTGCGCGAGAGAAGGAGCCCGCACGGTGCGGCTGGTCAGACAGCTGGGGCCACTTCCCCACCTGTGAACTCGGGGGTGGGCGGGAGGGGGGGGAGATCCTCCGCGGCAGGTCCCGCAGTTGCCCGGCCTCCCCCTCCACGTGCCCTCAGCTTCCGTTACCCAATCCTGGGACCTCAGGTCAGGCCAGCCCTGTCCCCAGAGCCAGCCCAACCGGCTCAGCCTTGCTGCTTCTATGTCTTTCCGCCCTCGCCACTCAGGAGAAAGACACAGATGTCATCAAGGGTGACAGGACCGGGGGGTCGAGGCCCACGCCGCCCAGCTTCACATCAAGCACCTACTATGTGCTGTGAGGGACCAGACACGAGCCAGGTGCCCGTGCTGCCGCCATGAGGCGGAGTGGGGACGGGAGCTGGACTTCCCTGTGCACCTGCTGCCGTCCGGGTCACGAGTGTGGAGGCTGGGTGCCCACACAGGAGGGAGACACCCCGGCTTGATGAGGACGGAGGGGAGGGCAAGAGTTTGGGGAAGATATTTAAACTGGGCTTTGAAGGATTTTTCTCTTCAGCATTTTATTACAAAGACTTCCAAGCATACAGAAAGGTTGAAATTGTAGATTCAATGATGAAGTAAAAAGGTGTTTTGTTTTGCTTTGTTTTTTTGCTGTATTTCTTTATCACGCATCTCCTTCATCTACTTTCTGGAGGCATTTCAGAGTAAAGCGCAGATGTTAGGACATTTCTCCCAGAAATGCTGCTCCGCCAGGTTCAGACAGTGGAGTGTGGGGTGGGGGAGGAGGCCGGGGAGGAATGGGGGCCGCTGCCTCTGAGAGCAAAGGGGCACGGAGGGCCCAGAGGCGTGGGGGAGCCACGGAATATGTGGGGCAGGACACCTGCTGCTCCTGCCCCCAGGGGCTCACCTTAGAGGCCACAGAGCCCAAGTCTGGGGACCAGAGGAAGGGCCCTCTAGTCCTGACCCTGGGCAGGGCCAGTCACCCTCAGAGCTCGCCTCCATGGCCCTCTCCTTCTTCTGGGGGCAGCAGGGCTGACAGAGACTGACTGAGCCTCCCAGGAAGGCAGGTGAGGGAGCGAGGGAGGGAGGAGTAGACTGCTTGTGAGGGTGCTGAGCTCCTGATGTGCAAGGAGCGGAAGGGGCCCCTTCAGTTAAAAAGCAGAAGAAAGAGCTAATTGATTCCAGGTCAAATTTAACCCTTCTAAATTCCTCAGGTTGATGAAAGCTGGAAACGTCATGCTAATTCTCTTCAAAATCAGTGGAAACATTTAGCTAGAACTGAGCTGGGGCCCACGGGCAAGCATGTCCCCAGGTCCCCAGCACAGAGCCGCAGGCACAGGTGTCTGCGTCATCCCAGCAGAACCGGCCAGGGCCCCTGGCACGGTCACTGCCTAGGATGCCGTGTGCCCCCTCGCACCCGAGACCACCCCAGGTGCCGAGTGCCAAGCCCGCCCCTGGTCCATAAACGAGGGGAGGAGGGTCTGAGGGAGGACCCGGGCTCTCCACGGTGCTGACGAGGGCTCTGGGCCTGGACCACTGGAGCGTAAGCCTTCCCAGGGGTCCCAGCATGCTCTCACTGGAGACCAGTGGCCAGTGGCCGTAGCTTGACACCTGACACTTAACTCTACCTGGGGGACTTCCGGCTCTCTGTGGCCTCCGGGGCCTGTGCTAACGGCCACCTGCCGGCACACAGCGTCCTCAGCTGGAGATGCTGCCCGGGGTGCTCCTTCCTCCCTAGCTCCTCGGCGACGTCCCACATGGCCTTCAAACCACTTTAATCGTTAGCAGCTCCTTCGGGAACCCTCGGCCACTCCTGTCCCCTCTCTGAGCTCCCCTGAGCCCACTGTCTGCACTTGTGAAGAGACCAAGCTGCTCAGGGAACATCCCCAGAAACGTGTGTTTAATAAGGGAAACCAGTGAGCTTCTTGCCCTGAAACCACTTGGAATTAGTCATAAAACAGCTATTACGCTAGAAGTTTTACACCTGTTCATGTCCGTGGTCTTGAATACAGAGTCGCGCACATCCCAGGGACAGGGCAGCTCTCTGGGCCCTCTTTAGAGGTAAGGAAGCCAGGAGGATATGGTGAGGGAGAACAGGCCAGCGGCCCAAGGTCATTCCAGTCGGGCCTCATGCTGGGCTGGGCTTGATACCCGGAAATCCTCACGCGGCCCCGAGCCATGCGGGATGGCCTGGATCAGACAGAGAAGGCCTGGTCTCTGGACCTTGGGTCCTTAGCTGACACCTCTGGGGGTTTTAAAAGCATTTTCCTGGCAAAACGGTAATGGGATTAGAAGGGCCCTATCTGTCATCCTTTTGGGCTGTGAACTCTGGAAGGTTCACAACTCAGCTTCTGAGGGAACGAGGGAGATCGGGAAGGCCCTCG
The DNA here is from genome assembly GCA_004023965.1 of Spilogale gracilis. Lineage (NCBI taxonomy): Eukaryota > Metazoa > Chordata > Mammalia > Carnivora > Mephitidae > Spilogale > Spilogale gracilis. The sequence goes on from PITA01000243.1 coordinate 259,899, forward strand.
GTCATCTGGGTCAGGGCCTCTCTCCGGGGAAAATCACAGCGGTGTGACACCGGAGGGCTTCTGCATACTCCCTTGGCCAGTACCCTCCCTGGAAGGAGGGAGCCGCATCCGGGGGGGGGGGGGGCAGCTGGGACCCCAGGGCCACACAAGAAGCTACGGTCTCTGGCAACGTGCTCAGCCCAGCCTTGCACTCACCTGGGCACACAGCCGCTGTGTGGGCACTCGTGGGCGCTCTGTCGTGAGGGCACCTTGAGAAGGACAAAAGGAAGAAGGATCAAAATGTCGTCGGGGTGTGACCTGCCCGATGCCCTGGCTTTCTGCCAGCAGACGAGGGCCACCGCGGTCCCCCGAGGACTACACAAACCACAGGCGGAAAGGCTCCCTCCGGCTTTCCAGTCCATCTGCCTCCTTCACAGGTGGGAAGGCTGAGGCTGGGCGGCGGTGGCTTCGCAAGGCTCACACAAGCAACTCCCTGCCCTGTGGCCGTGACCGGCCGCACCCCCGTCCCTCATGTCCAGGCCTTCCCCGCCGCTCCACCAAGCTTTCGCTGTCCCCAGACAAGGTGTTTAGACGGAGCACAGGTCTAAGAGCTTTCCTGGTAGTCGGTGCCGAGCCGGCCTGTCCCAGGGACCATGGCTTCGAATGACCCTTGATGTCAGCGCAGGGGGCGGGGGGAGGAGGAGGGGTAGAGGGAGAGGCAGAAGCAGGCTCCTCGCTGAGCAGGGAGCCCGACGTGGGGCTCAGTCCCAGGACCCCGAGATCATGACCTGAGCTAAAGGCACACGCTTAATCGACTGAGTCACTCAGGCGCCCCAACATCATCTTTTTTAAATGAAATTTTTATCTGTTATTGCAGAAATATGACTGAAATATATATATTTTGGGGGTCAGTGAATTTACTTACTAATTTACTAAGAACAAAAATAATTAATATTAGCCCTAATAATTTATTTATAGATTCTTTTTGTATTATTTTTGTTCTCATTCACATTCTCTGGGAATAAAGGCTATTTGATTTCCCCTAACCTTTCTGCACTACATGAAAAGAAATGATGATAACAGGCCTCTTTTCTTGCTCCCTTATTGAAAGGGAAAGTTTCTATCGTCTCACAGCTTAATGTTTGCTGTGGTTCTTTTCTCGAGCGTCCTGGGTCAGGGTCTCGTCTGGGTGCTCTGGGCTGGGTCATTCTCCAGCTCTGCCTTCCAACGTGCTGATCTCTTCATCTCTGTCTAATCTCCTGCTAACCTACATCATTGGAGTCTTTAACTTTGTTTAGTCTAGTTTCCATTTCTACAAGTTCTGTTTGGTTCTTTTTCAAATATAGCAAGTCACTTCCTCTAGGCCTTGTCCTTTGCAAGCATTTTCTTTAAACATAATACACATAAATTAACTAGCATCTATTCCTGATCATCCAAACAACTGAAGTCTTCACTGATCTATTTTGGAGGGGGGAGGGGCAGAAGGAGGAGAGAGAGAACCCCAAAGCTCATTCTCCACTGATCGTGAAGCTTGACACAGGGCTCAGTCCCAGGACCCTGGGAGAGGGAGAAGCAGGCTTCCCGCCAAGCAGGAAGTCCAATGTGGGGCTCAATCCCGGGTCCGCCAAGAGAGGGAGAAGCAGGCTTCCCGCCAAGCAGGAAGTCCAATGTGGGGCTCAATCCCGGGTCTCCAGGATCATGATCTGAGCCAAAAGCAGTTGCTTAACCAACTGAGCCACCCAGGCACCTCTGAGTGTTCTTTTTAATTAAAAACAAAATTCTGTGATAAAATACACATAGCCTAAAATTCACCATTTTAGCCATTTTGAAGTGTACATTTCAGTACTAAGATCCAATGATCTGAGCTGAAATCAAAAGTTGGACACTTAACCAATTGAGCCACCCAGGTGCCCCTTCATTCATCTGTTTTTGTTGATTATTTTTTTCTTCTGGTTTTTACTGGATTCCTTTCAGAGTTGGTCATTTCCTGTTGGGCGCTGCTCATTGTCCTTGGAAACTTTTTCTGAGTATTCCCTGAGGCCTAAGAGGGAGCCGACTTTTTCCAGGTACCTCGGGGGCTTTTCCAAAGTGGGACCACTTGAAATTAAATCTGTGCATTCAGGCCTGGTGCAGGGACCTTATTTTGCAGACATTGGAGAGTTTTAAAGCTTTTGGGTTTTTTTCCCTTTTCACAGTGGAGCAACTGTATTCCCTTATTCCATGATCCTACAGAGCCAATAGAGAGAACGGGGCTTTTGCCCCCTTAGGAAGCTGCTTATATCCTCTCCAAATTCTGTGTTAAGGCCTTCCTCCACCCTCTGACTTGGAGCTGCGATCACATGGATCAATTTCTCACCAGCCACCCCTCCAGTGCCCCAGCATGCCCCGAGCCCTATCAGCTACGACGGAGACACGTGCTCTACGCTCGTGGGGTGCTGGAAATGTCACCGGAGAAGTAAGTCTTAAGCACACTAAACAGCCAGATGTGTACGAGCACAGAGTAGAGCAATAGTTATATTGCTATAAAATGTGCAGTTGGGGAGGGCGGGCAGTACGGTAGCCAGAAGCATGGGTTTCAAAAGAGACAGAGGCCAAACCCTGCCCTACCAGCTCTGCAGTTCGGGGTGACAGTCTTGACCTTTATAAGCAGTGGTTTCCTTGTGTGCAAAGCAAGTTTACTGGAAGATACTTTAAAGTCATTCCAAAATGCCTGGCATTTAATGCGTTCTCAGTAAACGTTAGCTGTTACCATTTCTATTATCATTGGATCAATGCCGTTGACCATGCTGTCTTCTAGGTATTAAACCATTAGTGTTAGCCCTCCCCAGCAAAAGTACCACTTCTCCCAAGCTTAGAGCTCTCCGAGATGGGCATGGGACAAACACGAAGTATTTTCTGAATTAAGTTGAATGTCAAGTTCCTGGGTTGTTAAAATCTTGAGTTTAAAGTTTATATAGCAGTTGGCATAGTAGAGTAAAAATAGAATAGAGAAAAGGGTTCAAGTCCCAGTTGTGCCATTTAATAATGATATGCCTTTGGGTGGATTGTGAGGCTCTCTGAGCCTCAGCTTTCCCACCTGCATAATGGGGTCGAGGCCTCAGGGCTGCTGTGAGATGAGAGATTATCCATCCAGCTCATCCTTAGCGTAACAGCATCCTACAGATGACCAATAAACACCATCTGAAGTATCTCAACCAATGTCCAATCTAGGGTAACCTCTGGGGGAGCCCCAGGGGAAGATAACCAGAACACGTGAGGAGGTCAGACCAGGGAGCTTGGTCTTGGTCTTCCAGGCACAAGCACAGGCTCCTGTACAATACACTCTTCCCTGAGAAATTAGCCCTGATGCTTTTCTTGGGAAACATTAGCGATGAGAAGTGGAAGGAAGCACACACTGGGCGTGTCCTGTCGATGCCTGCCGCGTGGGGATGGGCAGGGGAAGGTCAGCCTCAATGCACTGTCCAGGAAAGGCTGCTCTTGCCTGCCCAACACTGCAAGTGGAGGCTAGCCCCATGGCAAGGGTGCACAGCCCCCTGCCAGCGGTACCCCCAAGAGCCGACTGTGGCTGCTGGTGGACGGTGACTTTGCCACAGGGGACTTAATATCATGGTGCCTTTCTTTGAACACTCATTTTTGCCTTTGAGGAGTATAAAGATGAAGAAGAGATGACTCCCAAGTCAACAAGGAGTTCACAATAAGAGGGACAAAGAGTGGAGATGGACTGAAGAAAGAGGACGGGAAGTAACATACACATACTTACCTACACAGCCTCTTGAAGCCATCCATCCCATCTCAGAGCAGCTCAGATTATCCAAATGTTCATTTTTTTTTTTTAATGTAGGTTCCACACTCAGTGTGGAGCCCCATGCAGGCCTTGAACTCATGACTCTGTGATTGACACCGGAGCTGAGATCAAGAGTCGGGCACTTGGGGGCGCCTGGGTGGCTCAGGTCATGATCCCAGAGGCTGGGGCTTGAGTCCCACATCAGGCTCCCAGCTCCGTGAGGAGTCTGATTCTCCCTCTGACCTTCTCCCCTCTCATGCTCTCTCTCACTTTCTCTCTCTCTCTCAAATAAATAAAATCTTTTTAAAAAAGATTTAAAATTAAAAAGAGTTGGGTGCTTAGCCAACTGAGCCTCTCAGGCACCTCTGAGTGTTTTTGTTTTTGTTTTTTTAAAGATTTTATTTATTTATTTGACAGAGAGAAACACAGCCAGAGAGGGAACACAAGCAGGGGGAGTGAGAGAGGGACAAGCAGGCTTCCCGCCAAGCAGGAAGTCCAATGTGGGGCTCAATCCCGGGTCTCCAGGATCATGATCTGAGCCGAAGGCAGTTGCTTAACCAACTGAGCCACCCAGGCACCTCTGAGTGTTCTTTTTAATTAAAAACAAAATTCTGTGATAAAATACACATAGCCTAAAATTCACCATTTTAGCCATTTTGAAGTGTACATTTCAGTACTAAGTACAAGAATTTGTTGTGCAACCAATCTCAAGGGCTCTTTCCGGCTTGCAAACAGAAACTCTGTCCCCGTGAAACAACTCCGCGCCCTATGCAGCCCCCGCCCCAAGCCCCCTCCCGCGGTCTCTGTGAGTCTGACCACCGTGTCTAAGTGGAATCCGGTAGTGATTGTCCTCTTGTGTCTGGCTGATTTCAGCTGACGAGTCTTTGGGCTTCATCCCTGCGGAGCAGGTGTCAGAATGCCCTTCCCTTTAAGGCTGGTTGATATCCTGCTGTGTGTGCATTCTGTCTCTCCACTCGTCTGTCGGGCTGCTTGTTAACTGTAGGCTGCTGCAAATACCACTCCCGTGAACGTGGGGGGACAGAGAGCTCTTTGGGACCCGCTTTCCGTTCTCTCGGGTACGCGGCCACCAGCCTGCTCCCGACGGCTCTCCGTTACTGGGCCTGCCTACCTTCCCAGGGGCTCCGGAGAAGGAAAGTGGTGATGTACCCAGGCATCCCTGAGCTGCTTTTTCCACCTCATCCCATTGTGCCCTCTCATCAGTTCTGGTCGGAAGCAGCTTTTGTCGTCACCTACTTGGGCTTTCCCCCTCATCAGACCCTGTGACGTTTGTCATGGATACAGTTTCTCGCAGGGGGAGAGTCAGACCTTCCCGGGATCAGCCTGTCTCCCCTGGCTTGCTGCTTTCCCTGCCGCTAAGGGCGACACACGGCCGCCCCGTGGGGACACCGTCACCGGCGTGAGCCACAAACCCTGCAGCAATCGTCTCAGCCTTTCACTTGACTTTGTCAGATGGGCAGTGTGTTAGACGCCCTCCCAGAAACGCGGCTCCCTAAGCAGCAAAGAGAGCTTGGATAAGCGAAGATACAGCAGCCCCTGCTGGCAGCTCCATGCCTAGTGTGGGTGCATGTTCCTGCCACCTGCCAGCTGGCGGCGGTCGCCACCTCCGGGCCAGACAGACTCGGGCACCCAGGGGGCTGTGGTGGCGCCTGGGCTGGGCTGGCCGCCGCCCAGGCCGCCGGAACCGGGCTGAGCTCAGGGAGCACATGAGTGTGTCCGGGTGGGCGGGGGACCGTGTCATCACTCGAGATCCCATGCAGGCTTTGAAGAACACACCAGAGCTGAAGGAGCAGCAGAAAAGAGGGGGAGGAAGTGAATCAGATGATCCCTTGGTCTCCTCAGACTCCTACGGCTAGGATGCTTTGGAAAAAGTGACGTAGCAGTGGTTAATTTTTAGGAAATCCAAATGTCTCTGTTCTGATTCTTCCCTTTAGAGAAGAACTTTAACTCTTTTTACTCAATGTTCACCAGCTATATATGTACAAATATCAGTGATATGGAGAATTGCCATAGAACAAGCCACAGATGTTTAAGGAATTCACTTTGGTCGGCTTCCACACGAGCATGGACCCTTGCGTGGGGAGGGACGTGACCTGGCGTGGCTCCCGGGCCTGCCTGGCCCTGGCATCTCCCCCCGCTGACCCCAAAGGCTCCCCCATGTAAATGAGGTGGGGGCCTCATGGCCTCAGGTCCCTTTGGGGCTAGCAAGCTGATTCTCCTACTGGAAAGAGACCACCAGATTCCTGGACACTGGATATTGGGAGGAAAAACCGGGCAGGCTCCCTCCTTGCTGGTATCTGACTCCTGGCCCTGACGGGGATGCCCAGACCCCTGCTGGCCTCTCACCGGAGTCTAGGCACCACTTGTCCTAGCCCCTATGGGAACTAGAGCTCGCAGGCCCAGAAAGTCTTTCCCAGCACCTCTGGATGTCCTGTGTGTGACAGTGACACCCGCGCCCCCCCCCCATTCCTTTACCTCTCCACCCAGTGCTCAGTAGCTACTGCCGAGGCCTGGAGTTGGAGTAGGAGTCGGGCCAGGCGCTGTGGGGCTGTGCTCTCATGCCAAGCACAGCGGCTGCAGTTCTGCAACCACTGAGGGAGGGAGCCCTCTGAGGTCACCCAGGCCACCCGCATCTCCAGGCACTGTGTATCTTACCGTTTGAAGTCTCACTGTGTTTATAGGTCCCCTGAGGGAAGGACTCTGCCTTCAGCGTTTGATGTTTTCCAGGCTTACCATTCTTCTCCTCCCTCCCCATCTATCTGCTCCCTGCCCCTCCCCAGCCCTTCTGTCTGCAGGCTGAGGCTCCCGAACCACTCTACAGTGGACAAGAATTTCGGACAGCCCCAGGAACTCGTCCGCTTCCCATCCCAGACCTGAAGTGTAAGGGACTGAGCATAATCATTTGCTCAATCACACCAGCAAGAAGCCTTGGAGTCTTTCTAGAAACTTCCCTTCCTTTGTTTGCCACTCCTGTTACCTAGTCTGCTCCCACCTTCTCGCCCTGGATCAGTGCAGTACCCTCCTACCCGAGCATCCCACTCCTGCACAGTCCCCACTCATTCCCTCCCCCCTTTCCCCTGTGAACATCCGAAAGGGGCACTGGCCAGGAGAGCAGGCACGAGAAATAAGATGGTGTCTCCAGGGAAGGCGCCTGGGGAAACATTTAAGTATAATAAACACAGAAAACTTCCACGAGATCCCCACTGCCTACAGGATGAAGTTCCACCCCTTAGCCGAGAAGAAGGCTGTGAAATCAGGACTCAGAGCGATCCGCTTGCCTTTTGCGCTCCGTCCATCACCACCTCGCTATCTGGCCGTAATGGGCTGCGCGCTGTTCTAAAGTACTTTCATCGCTCTGGGTTTTTCCCCACACTGCTCCCTCTGTATGGAGTGCGCCATCCTTTCCCCACTGCTGGAAAACTCAACTGATCCTTTAGAACCAACTCAGATGTCAGGTCCTCTGGGAAGACGCCTGCCTCCAACGGGATTATTCAACTCCTTGGGTGTGTGTGATCCTCCCTACATCCCTCGACTGCTGGGCTTCTGTGATGAATGACAAATGTGTGTTTACACAGCCCTCTGCAACACAGCTAGGAGCTTTTTTGGGGCCAGCATTATGGTTTACTCCTCTGTTTCCTAAGTTGCTCAAATACCACTTACTCCCACTTAAATTTGTGTGCTTTGCTACAGATCACATCTGAATGTAGACAGACAGTAACTCTCTTCAAAACAGTTTTCGTTTCTTTTCTTTTTTTTTTTTGCCAAAAGTCCATCATATTTTTCATCATATTTAAGTCTCTCTGGTGATCAGCTTTCCAGCCATGTAATCATTTTGACTGCGTTTTCACCTTCATATCCCACAGCAGCTGTGACCCAGTGCTGTGCCAAAGTCCTGGCTGATGGCAACAGACAAGAATTATCCTGGTCCTCCTCCACGAGAGCAAAATGGACCCTTTGCAAAAATGTTGGAAGATGGTTTCATTCTACCTGACTAGAAGACGTGATTGGCCTAGGCCTTCTCGTTAAAAAAAAAAAAAAAAAAAAAAAAAAAAAAAAAGTGCTACATTTGCAGCAACAATAAATTTCCCAGAAAATGAGGGGTGCCTGGCTGGCTCAGTCAGTAGAGCGTGTGATTCTTGATCTTGGGGTTGAGTTTGAGTCCTGAGTTGGGTGTAGAGATTACTTAAAAATAAGATCTTTAGGGGGATGCCTGGGTGGCTCAGTTGGTTGAGCGACTGCCTTCGGCTCAGGTCATGATCCCGGAGACCCGGGATTGAGTCCCACATCGGGCTTCCTGCTCGGCGGGAGGAAGCCTGCTTCTCCCTCTCTCAGTCCCTCTGCTTGTGTTCCCTCTCTCGCTGTGTTTCTCTCTGTCAAATAAATAAAATCTTTAAAAAAAAAAAAAAAAGATCTTTAGGGGTGCCTGGGTGGCTCAGTTGGTTAAACGGTGGACTCCTGATTTCACTCTGGTCATGATCTCAGGGTCCTGAGACCTGGCCACCTCAGGGTCTGCTCTCAGCAGGGAGTCTGCTTGAGATCCTCTTCCTCTGCCCCTTCTCCCTTGCTCGTACTCTCTCTTTTTCTCTCGAACATAAATAAATCTCAAAAAAAAAAAAAAAAACCCAACAACAACAAAAATCTTAGCAAAAACAACTTCCCAGAAAATGAACTTCCCCAGATTTTGATTGGCCCAGATTTCTCAGGGCAGGAGGAGGGAAAAGTCTGACCTACATAATGTGGTAGTAAAAAAATTTATGTTTATTGGATTGTATCAAAGTTTCCTCTTTAAGAGTGCCCTTGAATTTTACTAGCACATTTAATCTCAAAAGCTTTGTTTGCCCCGCCCATTCTGGGACTGAGATTCTCAGGTGAATTTAGAACCCTAACGGAGCCACCCTTGACTATCCACTCCTACTGCATTGAAACAAGAACCTTCCTGAAGCATTGACTACACGCTCGGTCCTTGCCTCTCACTGTCCACGCGCTCAGCCCATCAGGCTTCCCCCACTGCTCTTCCCTAGACCCGAGGGCCCTCCAAGTTGCTCAGGTCAGTGGTCAGTTCCTGGGCTTCGTCCTAGTCATCCCAACAAGCAGAACTGACAAGAGCCGGTCACCGCCCTCTTTCTGAAACAGTTTCCTCCCTTGGCTTCCAGACATGGCATCCTCTTGGGTTTTGCCCCCGCTACTCATTGTCCCCTTTGCCATGTCCCCCCATCTTTTCCACATCTGAACACAGCAGGCCTGGGTCCTCGGCTCCTCTCATCCACGTTCACACACATGGCACGCCCGCAGCAGTGCCGGCCCGCCACACGGGTGGGGGTCAGCTGGCATCGCTGTGACTGGAGTTCTGGTCGACCCTCGTGCTCTGCTCAGCCGGCTCCCACACTCACGGCTCCAGCCGCAAGCTCTCCCCTGAGCACCAAGCACTTAAAAAGGCCTCTGTGTTCATAGGCCAAAGGACCATGATGCTCTGCCTAGACACCAGGCCCCCATCCTGGCCTCCAGCCTGGCTCCCGTCACCGTGACCGTGTCCTCCCTACTCCAGCCCCACCGCCAACCCACTGCTCTTTGAGCAGACCCTCCAGGCTCCACTCCAGGACCTCTGACTGGCTGGGCCCTCAGCTCGGAACACCAGTTCCCACAGAAGCACGGCAGCCCTCGCCTCCTTCCCAGCTTTGCCCAAGTACCGCCTCTTCAGGGACACCTTCCCTGCCCACCTATTAAAAATGACAACCTAGACTCACTCCAGTTCTCCCCAGCCCCTGCTGCTTTATTGTTCTTTTAAATTATTTTTTTTTTGAGAGAGAGAGAGACTAGGGGGAGGGGCAGAGGGAGAATCCCAAGCAGACTCCACGATGAGCGTGCAGCCCGACACAGGGCTTGATCTCCCAACCCCAAGATCATGACCTGAGCCGGAATCAAGAGTCGGACGCTCAACTGACTGAGCCACCCAGGCACCCCTGCTTTACTGCTCTGTGTATTCTATTTTGTCCATTGCTGGACTTCCCATGATCAGAACGGTAGCAGAGGTTCCGTCTGTTTGGGTCAATGATATACTCCCAGCACCTCGAGTGACCCGTGTCCCATGCTGAACGCACGGCTCAACAGCAAACGGTACCCCTTCCCAGTTAAGGGAGCACCGAGGGCCAGAGACACTGTCGTGCTGTTAAAAAAAACACTATAATTTGATTAAATAACTTAATACAACCCAAACCCAAATGTTAGCTTTTCTCACATAATTTTTCCATTGTTAGTAGTTTTCAGTTTCAATATCCCACTAAAATACTGTTGATTTTAAAGTCCCACTGACGTTGGGAAGGAATCCTGCCCCGCACGGCTAACACTGCCGGGACTGTAACAGGAGATGGTTTAACTAAAGCATGTGAATTTGATGGCTATTTTGCATTTATTAAAATAATTAAGAATACTATGTCACCATATAAAAAGCTGTTTATAAGATAGTTTAAGTGTAAAAATTCAAAAGGGAATATTATATAACTTCAACGATATCAACATAATGCCACTGAGACCACTGAAGGAGGTCCTAGAGGTAGATAGACATTTCACACACACACACACACACACACACACACACACACACACACACACTATAGAGAGATATACATGATTGATTTAAATACCTCTTAAAAGGGGAACCAGGGTGGCTCAGTTGGTTAAGTATTCCGCTCCTGATTGCAGGTCATGATCTCAGGGTTGTGAGATCGAGCCCCGCATCAGGCTCTGGGCGTGGGGCCTGCTTAAGATTCTCTCTCTCTGCTCCTTCCCACCCCCAATCTCTCTCCCGCTATAATATAAATAAATAAATAAGCAAACGCAAATACTTCTTGAAATTCATTTTAAAAATTCCAGTCTTAGAATATGACAACACTTCATTCTCAAGCAGCAACTCTCCTTGTATCAGGAAAAGAACCGAGAATTAGGATGCGAGACAAGCATGCGCACATTAACTCAAATATGGGCCACAAAACCCTTTGGCTGGAGAGATGGTTCTTCTAGCCAGGGGAGAACCTCTCCCAGGCCTGACCTCAGAGGCTCCCACTCTTCCTTTGAGCCCAGAGTCAGCAGGCAAGGATGTATGTTTTCACCCCCAAGGGCCGTTCAGAGAGATGTCCCCTAGGGCGGGGAATATAGAGAAGCTTGCTTGGTGGCGCGCAGACTGACAACGGTTACAATGTGACAGTGGAAAGACGACCAAGGCAGAGAGGCTGTAACGAGTATCACAGCCGTTAGGCTCATTTTAATATAAGGGTCCGGGAGCCTAACCGTCCACAGTGTGCTCTTGCCTTGCCATAACTGTGGTTTTAGTTAAGTTGCTTCACCTCTCTATGCCCGTTTTCTCTTTCCCAACTGTAAAAAAGGACAATAATAACGTTAAAGACGAAAAGAGTTAATGCATGTTTGAGACCCGAGTGCACGTTAAAATATGAGCTACGACTATTCTTGAACATAGTCAAGTATAATCCGTAATATTCAGAATGATGGTTCAGAGATATGCATCATCAGTTCCCAAGAAATTCTAATCAACAGTGGTTAGAATTTTTAAACGTGGGTGGTTAAAGGGACAATTTCACTTGAGTTTGATATTGTCTTATGAAGAATACCTCTCTCTTTCAAAATGCTATATAGTTTAGAACCTAAGGAAGGTTTTTGCACTTTCCTCCTAAAGAAATTTAAATTGTGTTATTTACCTGCTCAATGAAACATTTGCTCTGTCCTTGGGAACGCATTTCTAACATTTTGAAGAAGGGCCAACTTCCATGTATGGGTTGAAGTCGGCCCTTTGGTATTTAGAAGGGTCAATATTGATGCATCTAAATACCGATTTCTTCCTAGCGCAATGATGTCTTGTCAACTCAGACTCTTGTAAGATGTACAACTGCCCAGAGAATCAGTCAACGGAGGTAATCTATACAGCAAAAAGCATAAACCTAACTGTGAACTTTACAGTCAAGAAATTAGGAGCTCTGACCTTTTCACTTCATCTCCCCACACCTTAAAATAATCGGACTCGAGGAGCTTTCTTATAGATCCAATAATGTAAGATTCTAGGATTCACTCAAGAAATACTTATGGCACAGAGGGTATACTCAATCTACCTCCAGAAGAACTGCCCCGACTGGCCGACTCCCCCTCCCAGGTACCTCCACCACCCCTTCGGCCGTCTAACTGTCCTGCTTCATTCACGACCTGTGCACCCAGCCCCCCGAAGCAGCCCACAGCTGACCACCTTGGCCCCAGGCTTACTTGGCCCAGCCCACCCTCCCACAGCAGTGGGTGTCCTCTTCCTAAAACGAAAAACTCAGTGCCCCCCAAGCCCTTCAGAGATAGCCACAGCTTTTAGGATAAAGTCCAAACTCCTTAACGTGGGGAAACTCCCAGAGCAACCCGACAGCATGGCACGTACCCTGGGTCTCTTCCACCCAGCCCCAGCCTGGGCACCATCGACCGCGCCCCATCGCTTTTGCCCACACACGCGGGGTTCCTTCTGCACAAATGCTCTTCCCTGCTTGTCTGCCTGGCCAAGGCCACAGATCCTTCCGGATTCAGGTCAAGGGCTATCCTCTGGAGTGCCACTCTGACTTCTCCAAGGGATCGGTCCCTCCCCCTGCGGACTCTATGCAGGGCTGTCTCTCAGCACAGTGCTCTGCTTTCTGCCCACGGCTCTCTTTCCCCCAGCTAGACTGTAAATTTCTTTCGGGCAAGGACTCCATACCATCTGTGTTCACTTTAGCACCTAGCGGGGTGCCGGGCTCATAGAAGTGACCGGGACAGTGAGTAAGGCAACCCTGAACCCTGAGAGTCACTGATACTCAGAACATCAGGGGAAAATCCATTCTTTTTCTTTTCCTCTCATTTTCACTTCAGTTTCCAAAGCACTTGAAACTTGGACACTAGATGATTATTTCCATGCTGTCAGAGAATTTTCCCCAAACTTCTCAACTGTTTATCCATTTTTAGTATTATATAACTGAATGATGATGTAGCCTTGAAGGAATCTTGTGAACGAATTCAGTCCTTCTCACTGCGGCTCACTTTGGGAGGGTAGCAGGGGACAGGGGACAGGAAAGGAGGATGGGGGGGCGAGGAGTTGAGGCACTGAGCACTGTCTGGTTTGAGGCAGTTCTCCTCCTCACCCCTCAGGAAAGCTTTTTCAGGATTCGACCCCTTGGTGGCTGTCCCCAGAAGACACTTCCCTGGGTCCTGGCAGTTAGGCCAGGCCTGCCGGGCTCCAGAGAAGGGCGTGCTGCCTTTGGCACCCTCCTCAAGCCCAGGAGCTGAGAGTAAAGATCTTGTTCATTCTGCTCTGCTGGAGAGAAGACTGTTGCCAAACCCCAGCGCTCATTTTTATTGTTTTTCGAGAAGGGGACTGTTGTTACAAGTGTTCTGGAAGAGAGGGTGGGGAAGCCAAAAACAGATTCCACCGCTCTACCGCATCTTAAAAATAGCCAGTAGCATGTGAATGGCTGGCCTAGCAAGCAAGGCTCTTGAGGTGTGGGACACATCTGTGAACCGCCACTGGGCTACCGGTCCCCGCATTTCGCAGGACCCTCGGCCGGCTGGCATGTCAGCGGGAAGGGGTCTGGGACGCTGTGTTTTGAGGGTGGACACACAGTTCCTAAAGGAAAGAAAGGCGAGCTCTGGCCAGGAGACAGCCGAGGAGATGCATTTCTGCCAAGGATGTGTGCCCGCCCCTGCTCTACCAGGCTGTTCCCAGTACTGGCACCCCAAACTCGAAACAGTGAGACCAGCACCCAGGAGGGGCAGGCAGGGAGAAGAAAATCGGAGCGGGTGCTAGGGAAGGAGAGGCCGCGTGATCAGCAGTCGACCTCGGAGGTATTCGGGGACACACAGACAGTGGGTGACAATCCGCGCAGAGAGGGGACAGGCGCTGCGGAGGCCGAGGGAGCTTGGGGGGCTCAGAGGTGGGTGGGAGGAAGCACGCCGGAGGGGGGTTAGAGAGGGGCTGGGGACAGGGCGCGACCCAACGGCTCCGTCGGCTCGCACACTCACCCGGCTCTCGGCGCCCGCTGCGGGTCGGGGTCGCGCCGGGCCCCGCGGGGCCAGCTCCCCCGGGCCCCAGGCCGCCGACTCGGCCAGCAGCTCGTCCAGCAGGCGCAGGGTCTCGTCCCCGCCGTCGGGGGGCGCCGCGGGGCCGGGGTCGGGGTCGGGCTGGGCCGCCCGCTCGGCAGCCTCCGCCTTCCGGGCCTCCTCCCGGGCCGCCCCCGCCGCCGCCGCGGAGACCAGAGGCCGCGTCCCGCCCTCCGAGGCTGCCCCGCCGCACCCCGCCGGCCGGCTATCCGGGCTGCGCAGCCGCCGCAGGGCCCGGCCGCTCCGGCTGCTGCCGCTGCCCATGGCGCCCTCGCCGCCCGCCCAGCAGGCAGGTCTCGCCGCCCGAGCGCGGCCCCGGGGCGGGAGCGCGGCCGGGGCGGGGACGCGGGAGGGGGCGCGGCCGGGGGCGGGGGGGTGCGGACCCGGGCGGGGGCTGGAGGTGCGGGGGACCCGATCCCGGGGCAGGGACGCAGGACCCGGCGCGGCCTGGAGTTGGGGTGCGGATCCGGTCCTGGGCGGTGGTGGGGGTGGCAAGGGCACCAGAGGGAGGGGTGGCCGGGGGAACGGGATGCAGACCGGGTGGTGGAGGAGGGTGGGGGCGCTAATGAGATACAGAGGTGCCGATCCGGGCCTGAAGGGTGAGGGGGTCGAGATGGGGTTGGGGGACTACGCGATCGGGGGGCAGGACGCGGGAGGGGTCGCGGCTGGGGTTTGGAATGCGGACCCGGACCGAGGAGTGAGAGGTCCAGACCCGGCGGCGAGGGCCAGGGCCAGGACCAAGAAGCGGGGACGCGGGGAGCGAGATTTGGGTGCGGGGCACTGGAGTGGGCGTCGGGGACACTGGGGCGGGGCGCCCCCTCCTCAGTCGTCTTCCCCGTCTCCTCCTCCCCGCCGGGGGTGGGGACCCCCTTGCGGACCCGCCTGTCCGGCTCTGGCTCCGTGACCCCTCGGGTCGGCCAGGTCCCAGCCGCCTGGAACTGAAACCCCCGGGGCGCCAACGGGCCTTGGGGCGACCTCGGCTGGGCTTTTTGTTCATTTCTGGAAAACACTGCGTGAGGACGTGATGAGAGTAGGGAGGTGATAGCACAGCCTTGCCCCACCGGGCTGGGTGGGCGGTGGGCGACGTCCCCTCTGCAAGCCTCCCATTCCTCGGATGGGGTGCAAACACCTGAGGATTGAGAAAGATAACGTGCGGGCCTTCACACCTCAGTGCCCCCCCCCCCCAGCCTCGGATTGCCGCCCCTCTCCCTCCCACGCCCGGGTGGACCCAAAACTCCACAGAAGGGGCGATCCTCCTCGAGTCCAGCCCCTCCAGCCTTTGGGCTAGGGCCTCAGCGGAAAGGGGCGGGCCCTTCTTTGGTCCTCCGCCCCCTGCCCGCCCCATCTGAGACCCCGCGCCCCAACGCTGCACCCCCCAATCCTCATCATCATAAAAAGTAATCACTGTTGGGAAAGAAAAGTTCTAAAAAGAGGGAACCGAGAAAGCACCCCCCCCAGACAAAAAATAAAGGAAATACCCATAGGTACTCATTATTCTAACTTTTGGTTATTGAATAGTAAAAGAACAACGTTTATTCTAAGTGAACTAACCCCCAAATAAGGACAGGAGGCTCCTCGTAGCTGTCTCCTTCAGCCCCAGGGATGTTACGATTGATCTTGCCTGTATTGTGCTTAGACTTGATTTCTTTCTTTCCTTTTCCGCACTTACTTAAAAACCCAACTTTTCCAAAGTAAGGCAGTGCCAACACCGTAGTCTCACTCACCCATCTCGACTTGGCCTTAACCAGAATCCTGAATGAGTTTCAGAACAGTTGGTCAGGTGAACTGTTGGCTAACCTTTTCCAACTGCAGACTTGAAATGTTACTGTTTATCACTCCAGGAGTAGGGATTAAAAACTTTATGCCAGCGAAAATGGAATAAACATGGGATTCAAGTCCATTTCCATCAACAGACAAGGAAGTCTTTCTAACTTCTTTTTTTAAAATCTCTGTCTTTTTGACATGCAGTCTTAACCATCCAGATGTAGGAGTTGGCCAAACACATTATTTGAAGTCATCTGGGTGCCCCGAGTCTGCAGATGTGTCTAATTTGGAAGCTATTGATATAAGTTTGTAAGTTTTCTCTTTAAGAAAACAAATCTTGAAACTCTTTCAGCCTGGCAGGGGAAAAAAACATTCAGAGGGAAAAGACACTTTTCTTGAACTAGGTTCAACTAAGTTTAATCATTTAAAGGAAAGCATGTTTTACTTCTGCCCAAGTAGAGTCTAGTCATGTGACTTATAGTTTAAATATATCCAGAGTTCCCTGTGTTCACCTCTCAGGGTAATTAATATTTCTGACTACTCTAGATCCCAATCTTGTTTCCCCAGACTTGTCTAGCTCGCTTGGCTTCAGTGACAGTAATGCCAAAGCCTATAGTCTTCCCACTCTTGAGAATCCATTTAAAATCAACTCCATTTGGAGACCTGGCTTCCATCAAATAGGCTAAAAATCCAGATTGATTTTATTAGAAGTTTCCCATAATAAGCAAACAACCTAAGTTTTCCCACATGACTAATGCTTTCTAGGACCATCTCTAGAAATAAACAAGAATCTCTCTTTCCCACAGGGTTAGCAAAATCCCACGAATATTGGGACATTGACCATGGGGACATCTTGGCAGCCACACCTTTCCACCTAAAGGACTTCTTTCGGCAGTGGTCGCACCGGTGGCTGGTGAGACCCAGCTTGAGAGCCATCTGCTTAACTCCTGGAAAATAATGACTTCCTTGCAGTAAGCAAATCAAACTTTGGGAGAGAACTGTCATGCTGACG
Source organism: Spilogale gracilis (assembly GCA_004023965.1). Lineage (NCBI taxonomy): Eukaryota > Metazoa > Chordata > Mammalia > Carnivora > Mephitidae > Spilogale > Spilogale gracilis. Next base: position 276,566 of record PITA01000243.1, read on the forward strand.
CTTTCAGCAGCAGATGTGTCCCGAGTGATGTTTTCCTTGGCAGTAGGACTAGCCAGGCGTCTGGGGATGAGGCAGGGGCTCCTCTTCCTCCAGCCCAAGTACTTCCCAGTGCCCTTAAAGCCCCACCCAGTGCCCGAATTCATCTACTCTCCGTGCTCAGGACCTCTATAATCGGCCACCATTCCCAACACGTCACTAGCAATTATGTAGGAGGGAGAGACTGGGGGGGGGGGGGTCTGGTTATTATGAACATACAGGAAAAATAGTATTTATATTCAGAGGGAAAATGAGACAGCATTTGAAACACAGCCAAGTCATGTTTCTATTTTTAATGTTTAATCAGTAACTTGAGAGAGCCACGTGCTATAGATTGTGGCTGATGCATTTGAACAGCAGTATTGTTATGGAATTGCTATGGTCTCCCTGCAAAGTGTGCACGCTTCTGCGTTTAGCTTCATGGCTTCCCCACGGAGAGGGGTGGGGAGAAATATGAGGAAGAATAGATACTATTCATTAAGGATAATTAATGAATTTTAGAATTCTTCCGCAGTATTTACTCAAATAAATCTTAAGTCCTCAGCGTTGGCATGCCCACATCATGTTGGATTTGGCCCGTTGTATAATGTTGTAGAAAGTTCTGAGGCAGTGAAACATGGATGACTTACACCCCGATTGAACAAAAGGTGGAAAACAAGGTTTATTAATGATGCAGACTTTCCGTTAGGCGACCGGTTCACGTTGCTGAAGAGTGATCTATGGGCTTCTAGTCCAGAATGGCAGGTCAGGCACAATTTGCTTCTCTTGTCACTTGAGACCCCCCCCCCCTACACACACACAGTGGATTCAAGATATTGAAGTTAAACAGAAAAGAGAAAGAGAGACCTGGAAAGAGTGGTAAAGGGGAGAGAAAATCATAGATGAGAGATTTCAGCGCATTTCTGGAAGGTGCAAAGCCGATGGTCGAGGGTTTCCAGATGACACAGGAAGAGGACTTACAGCCTGTGATATTGTGTCGGGGGCTGAAGAGGAAACAGGAGTCAGTCTTCCGACAGGGAGGCTCGGGGACTCAGGCAGCAGGTACAAACGAAGGTGGGAGCGAGAAGTGGGCTCACAAACCAGAGGACTGATGAAAGGTCTTCATATGGACAATGCATCAGCCTCCCCTTTGCCCAGGTCACAAGTCAGGAGAAAGGATCGGGCTGCTGGGGCAGAGCTCTGCTGCTGTGGAGTCTTTTCCTATCAAGGTTTTAGGGACTGGGGAGCTCTGGTTGGGGTGGGGTGTTTACTAGTGGGCAGGAAGCAGCCTCCTGTGGAGTTGGGCTACTCTAGGTTCAGGTGCCCACACCTGGCCCCCTGAGCTATGGTGCTGGCCCAGGTGGCGAGACTGTTGCCTCCCCGGGGGCCTGGGGACAGCAGAAGCATCACGACTGTCCAGTACAGTGGCATCCACCGTTGCCGGCCTCCGTGAACCTGACCCCTTCTATTTGCAAGTCCGCAGCACAGACAGCGGTGGGCTCACTTCTCTTTCCACAAACACAGTTTTGAGTTGGAGATTTGGAGGCCACTCAAAGCATAGGTAGACTCTAGACTTGGTTAGAGTTATTTTTCATCCTGACTGAGGAAGTCCTGTAGCAGGAAGGGAGAGGAGAGAGGGCAGTGATGGAGAGAGGGGGCAGTGAGGCCAGTGCAAACTTGGCCTTAATACGTTTAGATTATGGAAGCGAACCTTTGCACTACCGCTGGCTGAAGAGCACGCATCCACCATGAAACGTCTGACATTAAGTTCGAACAGCCCCACCGTGAACGGGCAACTCTGCAGTGTGGAAACTGCCCTGTTCCGGTCGCTTCTGCACAGAACCAGCGCATGGTCCCAGAGAGCTGGGGAGCTGCTTACATTCCTCCTTCCTCTGGGAGACCTGAGAATCCCCCAGTGAACTGATGACCTAAAGGAACAGAGAGGTCTCCAGTTAAAGCTCAGGTTAAATATTAACTTTGCTGGCGCTTTTCTTCACAATATTTTAACTTGTTAAGTGGCACCAAAATCTCAGCATACTCATACGATGGAGGGAAGCCTATGAATCGTTCCTACAGGTCCTCCTGCGGGGTAGGACCACCTGTCCTGTGGAATGCAATCAGTCACCACCCAGGGAGGTTAGCTAGCACTTCCGGGTCCCTTTCCGTCCCCTTACAGCCCAGGGGCTCCTTAAAGGAGCCTTTCAGCAACCTCCTAAGGTATTACCTCCCTCTGTTCCATGAATGGCAAAGCTGAGGCTCTGAGGAGCTGCGGACTCACCTAAGTTCTGGACGCCTTGAAGTGGCAAAAGTGGGGCTCAAACCCAAGTCTGTGTGGTCCTCATGGACTTTTTGTTTTGCTCGCTATACCAAATATTGAGAAACCTGGCAGAATAGACAAACTGAGCTCAATAGAAGGCGCTAACACCCCGGTACCCAGGGCTGCTGTGTACGAAGGGGGACTAGACACTTCTGTTTGTCCAGGACCGAGGGTATTTCTGGGTTGTGGGATTTTCAACCAATGAGTCCATTGCCCTACATGTATGATTGTACAGATTATTCACGGAACAAAAGTGCGTGACCACGGAGCAAGTAGAGGCTGCGATTCAGCCGTGCTCCATGCATCCAGCTCTCCCCTGTGCATCAGGGCTGTGCCCCCCCAACCCCCCCGGAGGAAAGTGCAGAATGAGCTAGCATGGTGGAGGACAGGCTGCCCCAAGCAAGCCACTCTGACATGCAGACTCTTAAGAGCTAAAGGCAACCCAGACCCTTCGGTCTCAAGAGAAACTTTTGCCCTTCCCTTAACTACATAGAATCTAAATGAGAGGATCTTTCCAGATTAAGGGTTACTTCCACAGATAAATTTTATCTGAGTGACCCATCTATAGGGTAGGGCAAGCATTTGTTTACCAAACATTTACTCTTTTTTATCTTTTGTGAATTATATTCCTTCCCTTTGAAGTCTAAGACCTCCTAGCCCCTTCTCCTTGGTTCAGAAGGACATAAATACCTGATTTTTAAAAAATATTTTATTTATGTATTTGACACAGAGAGAGAGATCACAAGTAGGCTGAGAGGCAGGCAAGGAGAGAGAGGAGGAAGCAGGCTCCCTGCTGAGCAGAGAGCTCGACAAGGACCTCAATCCCAGGACCCTGAGATCAGGACCTGAGTCGAAGGCAGAAGCCCAACCCACTGAGCCACCCAGGCGCCCATAAATACCTGCCTGTCTTTGCAATTCCCATGTCTGTGTGGACTCCCTGTACATACACTGTTAAATCTGATTTTCTCCTGCTAATCTGTTTTGTGTCTATTTGAATCTTAGTTCAGCTAGAAGGACCCTTGAAGGGGACAGAAATTCTTGCTTTCTGACACTCGCTAGGGTCCCAATTCTTCTGACACTTTTAACCCTGAAGTCTGAGTTAGCTGAGTGATTAAGGTAATGTTCTCATTTTACATTAACCTTTTTACCCTCTCTATCCAGCGAATTTCTCCAAATCCCTTCACACACACATGCACACATAGGATCAGAGCCCGAATTCCTAATCATGTTCTTACAAACTAGTCCGGCCACTGATGGGAAATGAAACTGGAGGAATATGGTAGATCTAGAATGTTGTGTCTGATAGCAGACATTTCCTCCTGGAAAAATGGTAGGAATGCACTTTCTACCTTGGGATTGGGTGGTCCTAGGACATTCTCTGGCCAGTGATTCCTGGGCAAAATTGAATGTGTCACTACAACCCTCAAGCCTGCTGGGAGATCTCAAATTCTCTTTCTGCTACAGTGACCGGCAACATTCGCGATGGCGGTAGCTGTCACCCAGGGTTAGACAGGGGGCGGTCACTGAGCAGACCCCCTGGCCAGCTTGTGACGGGCATGGAGCCGTAAATATTGGCTGCTCTGAGCCAGTCCTGCTGGGGGTTGTTTCTTGCTGTGATGTAAACTAGCCCCACTGCCCTCCGTGTTGAAGAAATGGACACATGATTCTGTGAACTATGTCGGGGGGGGGGGGGCTGGCAGTTTCCAAAGGCTGCCCTATTCTATCTCATCGGGGTTGTTAAATATAAGTTTAAGAATAGGGTTTGTCTTAAATATATTCTTAGAAATTGGGGTTTTTTAACCTTTGATGATCATTTTCTTTTGGTAAAAGTTACTATAATAGTTGTGATGGTTAATTTCATGTGTCAGCCTCACGGAGCTAAGGGAGACCCAGCGAGCTGGTAGCACATTATTTCCGGGAGTGGTTAGGAGAGTGTTTTCAGAAGACATTAGCATTTCAATCAGCAGCCAGAGTCAGGAGACGGCCTCCTGGGTGAGGCTGAGGACCTGTTTCGGAGAGGAAGAAGGGCGAATTCTCTTTCTTCTGCTGTTGGTGGGATACCCTTGTTCTCAGGCCTTGGGCACCATCCTCCTCAATCTCCAGCCTTCGGGCTCACGCTGAATTCTGCCACCAGCTTCCCGGGGTTCCCAGCTTGCAGATGGAAGACTATCACAGCCTCCACAGCCCAGTGAGCCAGGTCCTGTAGTAAGGTCCTCTTACGTACACCCCGCTCTATAGATCCTATTGCTTCTGTTTCTCCCGAGAACTCTGGTTACTACAGTAAGTCACATAAAATCTCTGAGTAATTGAAAAAAGCAAATTTATTTTCCTACACTGATTAAAAGTCAACACGTTCACCTGGGGCCAGTGCGGGGCTTTGTGTGCGGAGTTCTGGGCTCTCCCCGCCCTGCAAGCGGATCAACGCAGCCAGCCCGCTCCCTTCTCCCACAACAAACCTCAGACCTCAAAGGGGGGTGTGGGTAAGGAAGAGGTCAGTGACAGCAGGAGGTAGGCTCTGCCCAGGCCACAAGCCCGTCTTTTTGGATCAGAAACCACCGTTCAGACTTGAGGGGTTTAGTATTTTCCAATCAATTGATTCTGTGTTAAAATTGCAACCCCATGATAACCTTACAACGTGGTCGACATGGCTGCCGTTTATATGTGCTCGCTGTGTTTAAGGGACAGGTAGACCTGCGACGAGCTGTTAGGTCCCCGGGTCAGCAACCTGCAGCCCAGCAAGCCAAAATCCAGCTCCCACCAGGTTTGTAAATAAGGTTTTCCTGGACACAGCCCTGCCCCCTTTTGTTCGCCTGCCTGCGGTCCCACGGGTCTTACATCACTCTGAAGGGCTGAGTAGTTGCCCCAGAGGCACTCTGTCCTGCAAAGCCTAAAATATTTACCACCTGGTCCTTCCCAGAAAAGTGTGCCAAGGTTAGTTGAAAGGCCTCTCTGTTTCACCCAGTTGTTCCAGATGATCTAGTTTATTCATGAAAGAGCAGAAAGTTAATATTAACCACCCACGATTTTTAGTGACTTATTTCTGCCTTCATTCTGAACTTAGCGTTCTCACCCGGGGCCTCCAGTGAGCTTGTTGAGCTGTGAAATTCAAAGTAAAACATTCTCATAGGTAAACCCGCCTTCTCGTTAAAGTCCTTCTTTTGTAGGAGCCAGAAACTATATCTGCAAGTCATCCTGTTTCTACTTCTACTGGGTTCTTTCCTTATAGATGAAATGTTGAAGCATTTCCATCCCCTCATTCTCTCTCTAGTTCACACACAAATAAAGGGATTTCCAGTTTTGTACTCACCAGCGCTAGGGATGTATTAAAAGTTACTTGAAGCCATTTAAGAATCCATATCCAGTTATGCTTTGATTCCTTAAACTAGAAGCAAACTGAGACCAAAATGAAATCATCAGAAAAGAAACTCAATCCATTTGAACAAATATACACGCCACATAGATGCAATTTGCTTAATTCTACCTTTTAAAAAAAGATTTTATTTATTTATTTGACAGAGAGAGAGAGAGAGAGAGAGATCACAGGTAGGCAGAGAGGCAGGGAGAGAAGGGGGAAATAGGCTCCCTGCTGAGCAGAGAGACCGATGTGGGGCTCGATCCCAGGACCCTGAGATCATGACCTGAGCTGAAGGCAGAGGCTTAACCCACTGAACCACTCAGGTGCCCCAACTCTACAAACATTTGTAAAGCACATAATGATAAACCTGGGGAATAAACAAACAATCTACAATCCTCACCCTCAGGGAATTTGGGGACCAGTGCGCGAGTTAAATAATTAAAGGGAGAAATGATTAATTTTCTGTGTTAAATAATTAAAAGAAAGGGAGAAATGGGAAATAACTGGTACAAAATATAGAGGAAGGAAGGTTAACATGAGTTAATAATTCTGAGAGTGGCCAAGAAAGCGTCCTGCGGCAAACACCAGGCTGGGTTTTAAAAGAGGAGCAGGGGGTGCCTGGGTGGCTTAGTCCTTAAACATCTGCATCGGCTCAGGTCATGATCCTGGAGTCCCTGGAGTCCCTGGATCGGCCATATCAGGTTCCCTGCTCAGCAGGAGGCCTGCTTTTCCCTCTCTCACTCCCCCTGCTTGTGTTCCCTCTCTAGCTATGTTTCTCTGTCACATAGGTAAATAAAAATCTTAAAAAAAAAAAAAATGAAAGAGGAACAGAAGGTGAGTTTGTGAAAGAAGAGGTGAAGGCACCAGACGTTTGGAGGCTTGAGGGTGAGGGCAAGAAATGAGAACGGCTGCCTTTCTCCAAATGCCCTCACGGATTCTTAGCTAACTGCTCCAGTGGGGAAAACAGCATCCTGATATTTAAATAGAACCCTGCGCTTGGGACGAAATGAAATCCTTGAGTAAAGAAAGGCTTCTCGCCACCCTAGCCCCTCTTCTGTCACTTGGAGCATGACCCTCCCGGTCCCCTGCTGGTGCTGTGTTCCAGGTAGCCACGGTGAGGATGCCACACAGCACACACGGGGCCGTGGAGTCGGCCCTGGAAGGAGCCTCGTAGCACCGGCTCCGAAGAGAGTCCTGAAGAAGGAAAAGCGACTCACCCAAGGTCCTGCGGCCGGGATTTCAGAGCTACCGTGTGTTGAGGGCTCCGGGGCCCTGGCCCTCTGTGAGATTCTGATGGTTTGACCCGTAGCAGCATTATGGGGTAGATCCTGAGGTCTCCCCATTTGACAGACAAGGCACTGAAGCTCAGAGAGCCCAAGACACCTGCCTATAGTCACACAGCTCCTCAGGCTCAGCCTCCGTGGTCTTGCTGCTGAGCCTATGCTCCTCCACCACCTGTCCTAACACAAGGGCCACGTGCCCCAGTCCCTGGCTGTGCCCTCCATCGCCAGCGAGCCATCCCAGCCAGCAGAACGGCAGATGGTAGCGCAGAAGGCTTTGGTGGCATTGACATAGTGTGTGCTCCTGTCCTCTGAGAGGACGCAGTACAGACCCAGGCTGTACCAGCATCTTCCACCGCCTGGAAAGATCCCAGCCCATCTGCAGTTTGCAAAGCCTGGTGCTCACAGGCCCGCCTCTGGGGGCCGCCTGCAGAAGAGAGTTACTGAATGCGTGTGGAGCCTACCCCATCCGGGCGACGCACATCTCTTAAGTCTCTCCCCGCCCAGATAAGATGTGAGCACCAGCTGCTCCTAAAGCCAACTCTGGTTGCCATGGTAACTGGGCCATCAGCTGCTTCCCGGCTAGAACAGTGCCGGCAGCCACCCAGGTCTTATCTCCAGCACCCAGCACTCCGGGAGTCAGTCCCGCGCCTCTAGCCTCAGGCTGCCGAACTCTGGGTGGGGGGGCGAGGAGGCGAGGTGGGGCAGGGAGGGGCAGGGAGGGGCAGGGAGGCTCTGGGAGGCTCTGGGAGGCTCTCCTTACTGGCGACCGCATTCTTCAGCCTCAGGAGTCAGTACTTTGATCCTGGGGGAGTTCAGGAGAGAGTCTTTCCTTAGTCATCCGTACTTTGTTGGGGGAACCCGCATCGCAAGTCGGAGGGGGGTGTTACTGCCTTCCAGACCCAGCTTTTGTTTCTTTTTCTTTAAGATTTTATATATATATTTTTAAGTAATCTCTACACCCTATAGGGGGCCCGAATTCACAACTCCAAGATTAAGCCTCACACGCTCCACCAACCGGGTCCCCCATGCGCCCCCCAGCGGTGCGGGTCAGAAGTGGCCCTGGTGTCCCCGGATTGGAGGTCCCCGAGGCCAAGAGCCGCAGCGAGCAGGGGACCAAGGTGGCGGGCCAGGGAGAGAGTCCCGCTGTAGCTGCTCCTCTCTTGGTGCTGGCTGCCCGGGCCTGGGGCAGGGGCTCCACACGGCGCCCCCAGACCGTTGCCCAGACCTGGGGCCCAGCGGGAAAGAAGAGAGGGGCCAGGCGGTTGACGAGGAGACTGAGAAATGGTTTCAGGTTGGAGAGTCAGGTGACACGACAACACAACACAGGAAGCGTCCTGCACCCCAAAAATGACAATAGGAGAAACTCCAGGGAATTGGAATCAAGTCTGCAGGATCGTTCCTAGTATTGTAGGTACCACAGTCCGTGTCCCGGCTCCGGAGCCCACTGCGGCCATACCACGTGTCAGCGCCAGGGGAGCTGGGCTCTCTGAAAACACGCTGTACTATCTTGGCAACTCTTGCACAAGTCTAAGATTACTTCAAAATAAAATGTTTAAAGATCGTGTGTTTTTCTTCATGAGAATAAAAGGAGGTACTGCCTGCCTTTCATATCTTGGGACCCAGAAACTCATTTTGGCAGACTGCCTTATTTCCTTGGCCCTCCCCCCGTGCCACAGGCCATGGGGCAAAGGGCCAAGAGGCTGTGGGGAAGCAGAGGAAAGAGCGGCTGACCTCTTCTTAATGCTGTAGCATCTTCCTAAATTCTTTATCGCTTCAGTTACTCAGGCCGAAAACCTTGGGGTCATCTTTGATTCCTCTCTCTCACATCACACCTTCAAACATCAGTAGTTCCCTCGGTTTGGCATTCCAATGACATAGCCAGAATCTGGTCACCTCTGACCACCCCCATGGCCCTCTCTCATTCCTTGCCAGCCTCCCTGCTCTCCATGCCCATCCCCGATTATGCCACACACACACACACACACACACACACACACACACACACCCCAGGGCCTTTGCACTGACTGCATCTGTGTCACTCTTTCAGAAAGCTGCATAGCTCATGTCCATCCACATGGATGGATTCCACTCAATCCCATTTCATCATTGTAGGGGGCTTATTTTTTTTTATTAAAGATTTTGTTTATTTATTTGACATAGAGAGATCACGAATAGGCAGAGAGGCCGGCAGAGAAAGAGGGAGAAGCAGGCTCCCTGCTGAGCAGAGCCTGATGTGGGACTCGACCCAGGACCCTGAGATCATGACCTGAGCCAAAGGCAGAGGCTTAACCCTCTGAAACACCTGTGAGCCCAGGGAGGCCTACTTTAAATCAACCCCACATCCTACACTTCAGACCCTCTTTATTTTGCTCTATTTTCTTTCCATAGCTCTTTCTCCTTCTAATATATGTTACTATATACTAATTGATTATGTTTATTGTTTGCTCTGTTTTCCTCCTGCGAGAACATACACCCCCAGGGAAGGGATTTTTTTCTGTATTGTTCCCTGCTCTGCTCCCAGCACCTAGACTAATTCTTGGTCACTGTACCCAGGACAGGCAGGACCGACTTTCTTAAGCAGGGCACAACTTCGTTTACCTTCTGGTTCTGGACTCATCAAGTGGAGTAGAAATCAGCTGTCAGCGCTTAAAGGACACTTAAATGCCCATTTTCCAGGTGGGCAAGCTGAGGCCCGGAGAGGGTGTAAATAACTTGTCCAGGGTCACACAGCTGCTCCTGTCCAAAATTGTGCTCCTTTTGATGTTCAACATGAAGGTATCAGCAACTATTAGATGGAATAAAAATGTCTGCTTTGCAAAAACTAATGTGTCCCAGCATCTTCCTCATAATGAACTACTGTGTCACCGCTGTTAGGCCGACGTGAAGCCTGAGCTCCCTCCTCCAGCGTCTGCTTGAGGACATTTTTTTCTGCTTCCAGGCTGGAGGCGAAGAACCTAGGACCGACGTAGCACTGAGCGCGCCCCCTGCCGACCATGGGTGGTACCGCTCTTCCAGGACTCCATCCCAGCTCCAGCTGAGTGGGGGTGTCGCAGAACCTCTCTTTATGGGCAGGGCTGAGGGGTGGCCATCTGCCCTTAAGTTGAGGGTGTGGCAATGGCTGTGGGACTCGACCTACCTATAGCCTTTGCTACGCGCACTATTTGACTTGGGTGGGGTGTTCATTTGAGGAGGGCTCAGGAGACACACCCCATCCGCCCACCCCAACGCCCCCCACCATCACCAGCCCGTTCCTTCAATGGCACTTGACTAAATGTAATAACTAGTCTGTCCTACACGTGCAGGGCACTGTGCTCAGAGCTGTAGGAAGTATGGAGGCGAGTAAGATCCGTGGTAAACTCACAAAGTGGAAAGCGCGGGTCCCCCGCAGGTGCGGAGGAGTGTGCTCTGCGGCTGTTCAAAGACAGCCACCGGTCGCAGCCCGGGCTGTGCCACCCGGGACACTGTGCGCGCTCCATAAACGTTAGGGCTCATCTTCTTCATCACTGGTCGGCGTAAATGGACTCGGGGGCCCGGAGTGGGAGATAAAGGGTGGAATTAAGGGTGCATGTATACATCCGTTTTGGTTCAAATGCTGCTTCTCTCTTAGTGCGTCCATGGCGCTGGAAAAAAGAGCTTGGGCTTAAGCGGCTCCTCTCTCTACCTGGCAAGGCTGGCCAGAGTGGAGTGGGGTCTTATTTCCCTCACCTCCTCCTAAAGCTGAGGAAGATCCAGGGCCTACAGGCCGAGTGGTGGGCCCAGGGTACACAGCGGGGGGCGGGGTGCAGGCCTCCTGCGCTGGTCCCTGAAGCTAATATGGTCTTCCGAGCAGGACGTCTTGGGTCTCCAAACTGCTGAGGTGGCCTTTGGGAAGGGAATGGGGGGGGGGTTACCATTTCCCAGAAGTATTTGCCAAGGAGTATCTCTTTGGGATGAGTTTTCAGAGGAAGAGATGGAGTCCCTATGGAAACCTGGGGACCCGGTTCAGCCCACCGGGATGGCAGCTGTCCTTGGTGCTTCTGAAATCAGCCCGGGCCACATAGTGTCACCTCAAAGAGACAAGCTGGCCAGAGTCCACCACAGGGGAAGAGGAAGACAAGAAGTGATTTCGTAGGAATGATGCCTGAGCTATGCGCTCCCAAAGGGCTGGGAGAATGTGTGTGTACCTATTTTTAAGGGAATATTGTCTAAATTGTCTTGTTGTCAGTCTCTAAATTAATCACCAGTCTCTATGAGGAAATAGGTAAAAAAGTAAGTAAAAAATTCAGATTTTAAAGAACTAAATATCTGTAGCTTTTTTTTTTTTCCCCATTAAGTAACATTAAGGAACGGATAGACCTTTTCTGTGCTTTCTTTAGCTCTCCTTGAACTGTTAACACAGACCAGGAGGGTCTCACACACACCCTCTGGTCTTGGAAGGGGCAGGAAGGCAAGAAAGGTGGGCCACGCTGAAGCAGATGCCTGGGAATGAATAGGCACGGGGGCGAGTGCATGAGCAGGGCTGAATGGTGATGTCAGAGATGGGGCAGAGTTAGAGGGTGCCCGCCAGACTGACGGCACTGTGGGTGCTGGGGGAGGAGGGATGGGCGGGGGTGGGGCAGCTGCTCTGGGCCTTTCAGGCACTTAAATCAATAAACACCCTTTTTACTCAAGTGTCTTATCACTTGCAACCAGTGGAGTCCTGAGTCCCCCTCCCGGTTCCCTCTGCTTGGCTCTGCACCAGGCCGGCCTTCCATTCTGTGCTTCTGCGTCTCAGGCTTCATTCTCTCAGCTCCAAATGCAGCAGGAAGTTGGAGCTTCTCCTTCTGCCAGTCACCAGCAAGTGGCCTGACATTGGGCTTCTTTAGCCCAAGGCTGGAGTTGGTTGCCCATTCCTAGTGGGGTAAGAGCCCAGAAATTGCCAGGGTCTTGTCCTTTCACTACACCTTTGGGGGCCAGGAGGAAAGTGGGGAGCTGACCCCATGGGCCTTGAGGGCCTTGCAAGGGCTTGGCTGTCAGCCTGCATGAGATGAGACAAGCGAAGTCAGCGTGATCAGGCCCACGGTGGGTGTGCAATCCAGGCATCCTGGTTCTCTACTCCTTGGAACACCTTCTGGACACTTTGGGTCATATTAATCCACCCGAAGTGTGATTCTGCAGGTTTTTGAATCTGTCCATCTGGGAGGCCCCCATCTGGAATCTCCATAATCTCCCCGCACTGCTGTCCTCAGCTGTGGGCCGAGCCTAGATAAGCCTCCCTGGGCCTGCCCATCAGGCACCCTTGAGAAGGAATAGTGACATCTTCCTTGGGTCTCATCAGGCCATGCAGTGGGAGGTTTTGGATGGTGGGTCTCGGTCGGGGAGGGGCTTGGAAAACTCTGGAGCGAAACTCTTAATCGTCATATTAGTCACCAATTTTTGAGGATGTCCCGCTGAAATATCAGTGGCCCATTTTATTGATGAGGAAGGTAAGGCTCAAGAAAGAGGCAGCTTGCCCAGTTCCCTAACGGGATGTGGCAGGGGACAGCAGACGAGGTCTGTCCGACTCCAAAAGTCAAGTTTGGAGTTACGGCCCTGCTGTTTCTTTGTCCCACCTCAAATGAATATCTGGTCTCTTGTCAAATGTTTTCAACCTTTGGCGGAGCCTGGGTGGCTCAGTTGGTTAAGCCACTGCCTTAGGCTCAGGTCATGGTCCCGGAGACCAGGGATCGAGTCCCACATCCGGCTCCCTGCTCGGCGGGAAGCCTGCTTCTCCCTCTCTCACTCCCCCTGCTTGTGTTCCCTCTCTGGCTGTGTTTCTCTCTGTCAAATAAATAAAATCTTAAAAAAAAAAAAATGTTTTCAACCTTTAACCAAATAGGGTTATGTGAGCGGCAACAGGGAACGGTATCAATTTTGTTCCAAACTCTACATTGTCAAGCTATTAAAATACTCCTATAAAAGTTAATGCTGGAAACCCAAACCACCATGGTTATTATTAAAAAAAAAAACCAACAACATAAAATAGGGATGCCCAATGGCTCAGTCAGTTAAGTGTCTGCCTTCGGCTCAGGTCATGATCTTGGGGTCCTTGTCCCACATGGGGCTCCTGCTCAGTAGGGAGTCTGCTTCTCCTTCTGCCTGCTGCTCTTCCTGCTTGTGCTCTCTCTTTCTCTCTCTCAAATAAATAAATAAAATCTTTTTAAAAAATAAATAAAATAAAATTTAAAAACCCCATAAAATAACTGCCTGCTTCCCCCTCTTTCTCTGCCTCCCTCTCTGCCTATTTATGATTTCTCTGTCAAATAAATAAGTAAAGTCTTTAAAAAAAAATCTTAAAAAAAAAAAAAGAAAATGTATCTTTGTGTGGTGTGTTAGCAGCACAGCAAAACTAGAAACCAGGAAAGCCTCACCACATAAACCCTTACAAACCTCTGAATGCTAAAAGACATCATAAATGATATTCAAAGATAAATGAACAAGCCACAGAGAGGAAGAAAATATTTGCAAAACACCTGCCTGCCAAAGGACTTACATCCAAAATATAATAAAGAACCCTTTAAACCCAATAGCAAGAAAACCACCTGACATTGCCAACCCCCCCGGGGGTTCAAAATCATACCCAGTTGAGGACCACTGAACTAGAAAATTAACCAGAGACACTTTGATGGAGAGGATGTGTGAACTGAAAGTAAGCGCATGTGAAACGAAGTTCAATATCATGAGCCAGGAGGGAAGTGCCAACTAAACTTCCATTAAAACATTACTATCTACCTTCTAGAAGGTTAACATGCAAACTACCGACGATATCAAGGGCTTTTGCAGAGGCAGAGCTACGGGAACTCGCATTCCTTGCTAGTGAAAATGTGAACGGTGACCACTCTCCAAATCGGTCGGGCAGTTTCTTATAAAGGTAAACAGACTCTTAGCGTATGAGCTAGCAGTTACACTCTTGAATACTTATCCTAGAGAAATGAAAGCATATATTCACACAAAAATCTGTATGTCAGTATTCACCACAGCTCTATTTGTAATAGCCAAAACGTAGGAAAAAACCCAGATGTCCTATACCAGGGGGAGGTTAGACTCATGGGGGAAACTCCACACCATGAGACACCCCTCAGAAATAAAAAGGAATATTCTACTCAGGCAGAGCAACACAGATCCTCCTGGAGTTCGTTATGCTGAGTATAAAAAACCAGTCTCCAAGGGGTGCAGGGTGCAGGATTCCATTTAGATCATGTTGTCGAAGTGACAACTTATGGTGATGGAGACCGACAGGTGGAGTTCGGGATGGGGGTAGTCTGGACTATTAAGGAGTAACACAGGGACTTTCTCTGTGGCCATGAAATACTTGTGCATCCTGATTGGTGATGGTTACTTAAATCTATACCTGTGACCAATTTCTAAGAACTGAGGACCCAAAAACACTCCCAGAAGTGCATGTAGAAACTGGTGAAATCCGGGGTGCCTGGGTAGCTCAGTCAGGTTTAGGGTCAGTCTGTCTCCTGCTCAGGCCACGAGCGCCCCCACCTCCCTGGGGGTCCTGGGATGGAGCTCCCCGGGGTCAGGCTCCTCGCTCAGCCTGGAGACTGCCCACCCATTTCCCCCTGCCCCTCGCCCCCTTTCCCGCCCCGTGTGCTGTGCCCTCTATCTCCCTCAAATGGATAATTAATAATAAATAATAATAATAGATAATAAATAAATAAATAATAAAGTCTTAAAAAAAGAAAAAAGAAAGAAACTGGTGAAATCCAGATAAGCTTCAAAGTTTCCTTGCTGGTACTGCACCGCTGACAATGTTCGGATTTGACAATCCACCACGGTTATGTAACATCTTGAGGGAACCCGGTGAAGGGTATACCAGAACTCTGGGCGAATTTCGCAACTTCTTGTGTGTCTCAAATTATCTCAAAGTTAAAAAGTTCCCATTTTTAAAAGACATACATGAAAGGCCAGGAAAATATAACTGCTGTTTATATAATAGAAAAAGAGGTAAGATCCCAAACAAATAGAGCTCCTATAAATCAATAAGAAAATGATGAGTAACCCGATCAACATAGTGACAAATATCAGGAAATTCAGAGGAGAAATATAAATGGACTGAGATAAATACCCATGTATTGAGGCACCTGGACGGCTCAGTCAGTGAAGCTACGGGCTCTTGAATTCGCCTCGGGTCACAATCTCGGGGTCATGGGATCGAGCCCCACCTCAGGTTCCACATGCAGCGTGGAGTCTGCTTGGGATTCTCTTTCCCTCTGCCCCTCCCCCCACTTGCATGCACACTCTTCTCTCATTTAATAAATAAAATCTTTAAATAAATTAAAAAAAAATCCATGTGTCCATATTCAATCTCACTAATAGTTAAATAAATTCAGATGAAGACAATAAGCAGATACTAGTTTCCATCCATACAAGACTGATGGCGGCATGTAGACGGAGGGGCACTCCCATTTCACCGTCAGTGTAAACTGGCCAGCATTCTAACGGCAGCTTGAAGGCACCTCCCCAAATGTTAAATGTTTACACCATTTGACCGAGTAGTTCTGCTTCCCGGAAATGCAAAGCTGTACATTGCAGCATTGCTTATAACAGCGAAAAATCGGAGATGACATAAACGTTCCTTACACGTGATTGGTTAGACAAAAATATAACAATGGCCACCAATATTTATCTGGTGCTTTTGACGTTCCAGAAACTTTAAGTGTTTTACATGTATCGATTCATTTCACCCTCGCAATAATCCTAGGACGTAGGTTCTAGGTATCATTAGGCTCATTTCACAACAGAGGGAGGACACTCAGTAACAAGTGGGGAAGCCGGGATTCACACCCAGGCAGCCTGGGTCTAGAATGTGTACCTTTGACCAAATACCACATTTCCAGGAGCTAATGTGGAGGGATGTGCAGGCATATTAAGTGAGAAAATCAGTATGTATAAGAGGATCCCAGACAACAGTGGGAAGTAAAAAGAAAGTTCTGATGTTATCTTCAGGGATAGCTATTAAGGGAAACCTTTACCTTTTGTTTATATATTTTTATATTGCTTGACTTACTTTCATTTTTTTTAAAGATTTTATTTATTTGAGAGAGAGTGAGCGAGAGAGAGAGTGAGAGAGAGAGCGCACATGGAGGGAGGAGAGGGAGAAGCAAACTCCCTGCCAAGCAGGGAGCCTGACACAGGGCTCCATCCCAGGGCCCTCTGAGCTGAGCCAAAGGCAGTCGTTCAACCGACGGAGCCACCCAGGTGCCCCTTGGTGGCACCTTGACTTTCTTAAAATACACAATGTATCATTTTTATAATTGGAGAGATTATAGGGATATTCAGAGACAGACCAAAAATTGAAGAAATGAGAGAGGGGGAGAGAGAGGGAGAGAGAGGAGAGGACAGAGAGGGTGAGAGAGAGGGACACACCAGGTAGGAGCCTTGAGCTCTTGCTTCATTCCCCACCCCCTCAGCTGTGGGAGGGTCTCTGCTCAGGGTGGGGCTCCTCCTCCGGACCGTGAAGGTGAAATCCTGCGCACTGGGAGGTAATAGCTCAGGGTGGGCGTTCTCCAGGCCCCTCTGGAGCTGGCCCTTCCCTGAGCACCTGCTGCTGCCCCAGGCTAGCCAGAGATCACAGGCCAAAGGAAAGCTACTTCAAAAGAAAAACAAACTGGATTCCAAATACCACCAAAAACTAGAGATTAGAAGGGACAGGCCAAGAATTTAAGCATAACAGAATAGACTCTTAATGAAAGGAAACAAACTGAGGGTTGCTGGAGAGCAGGGGAGTGGGGGGAGATGGGGTAAGAGTGGCAGGCACGAGCACTGGGTGTTACAGAGGATCGAGGAATCACTGAACTCTACCTCTGAAACTAATGATGCACAAAAGAGTTTAATCTCATAAGAAATTCTTTTATCCTAAAACCTTTTGAGATAAATCAAGTTGTTTTTTTTTTTTGGATAAGAAATTATTTATATGCTTTAAATATGAACTCAGATTTTTTGTTTATCCTTTTAAAGATTTTATTTATTTATCTGAGAGAAGGAGAGAGAGAGAGAGCACAAGCAAGGGGCAGGCAGAAGGAGAAACAGCCTCCCTGCTTGATCTCAGAACCCAAGATTATGACCTGAACTAAAGCCAGATGCTTAACCGACTAAGCCACCCAGACACCCTGGTAACTGGCTTTCTTAGTTGACTCATGAATCAGGCAGCAGAAAAAAAATTAGTAGCAAAGAATTCAATGTTTCAGGAAAGGTCTCCTCCTAAGGGTACTGTGCTGAAAGGCTCTATCTGTGACTTTCCTAGTGCTGATCAGTATTTTCCAGAGGTGGTGGTTAAAGGTTACATTCCAGGTGTTGCGGGGGAGGGGGGAGTTGAATGTTGAAACTGCTATTAGGTTAAGTATTAAGTTTCGGTTTACTGACCTGGGGATCTTAACAGGAGGGACTCCATTTGGGGCCTGTGTTTTTCTTGGTCACAGCCATCAACATGAAAACAAATTTTAAAGAGCTAACATTGAATCTCAAAAGAGACACTTTTTTAGCAAATGCCAGTACGCTTAGAACAATGAGAAAGTAAATGTGGAAGACATCCTCCTGGTCACTAAGAGAGAGTCTGGGCTTTGGACCCAAACTCTAGGCTCCTGCAGTCTCCTGGGCCAAGATGGGGCTTGAAACTGGCGCAAGGCCATGTTGAACCCAAGCTGGCCAGGCCAGTGTAGGAGAGTTTCCAACCCATGTCTGCGCCCCGGGGGGGCTGCCTCCTTCCTCTCCACCCCCACGCCCTACCTCACCACCTAGGGGGCCTCTCCAAACAGCGCAGGCACAATGCCAGGAAAGATAACAGGGCGGCTCCGGAACACATTTGTGGCACAGGGTATGGAGACAGTGGTCGAGGTCCCGACCAGGCCCGTGCTGGCATAGATGGCCCCCGGGAGGGGATGCCACTTGAGCACGGATGTGGCCAATCCTGGCAGGCCTCAGATTAGCCTCACTTGACTGTCAGAGGACCTGATGCTTCGTTGGGAGAAGGAATTAGGCTAGGGGAGGAGGAGGGGGGGGCGTAGGGGGCTTGGGGGAGTGGAGACACCATTTCTGCTTTGCTGGCCTACAGGAAAGACTGCTGGGGCAGGGGGTGGGGAGGAGCCAGAAGAGAGATGGGGTAAAAGCAGCCGGAAAATGACCCAGTGACCCGGAAATGAACTGAAATGGGAAACGGGAAAACACATTGGGATAGCTTCAGTTTTGCATTTCAAGAGACTGAGACAGGTCAGCTAGGCTAGTAAATGGGAAGGACTGGACTTCCATAAATCATCTTTCAGGAGCTTTAAATGTCCTGCTCCCTTTAATCCTTAGAAGAATCCCGTGTGGTAGGAATTATCATGCCCATTTTATCAGTAAAGCAACAGGCCCAGAAATATCCAGCAGCCTGTCCAGGGTCATCTAATAAATAAGAAGCAAGGCTGGAATTCAGACTTGAATCCAGGATTGGTCCATTCACTCCACCACCCTTAGTCTAAAGGCAGCTGAACTTAACAGCAAGTGACTCATCAGGGTTGTGTAGGATTGATTTGCCTGGGCTCTGCCTTGCCCCCTTATGAAGTTATTTAGCTCAAACAGGTGAGTGGTGAGTGTGGCCTCCAGGATTCTTCTCCGGTGGCTTGGCAGCCCCCTGCCCCTCCCAGCCACCCCTCCTGAAAAACAGCAGGATGGGCTCCGAAATGCACACCAATTTGCATAGATTGCTCTCAGTAGGCCTGTTCAGAATGCCATTCAAAGGGTCCGTCCCCTCTCCCCCCCAAACATAGGCACGGGCTCCACTGTACTTAGAAATCAATAATGCGGCCCCCTTATCCAGGGAAGGAGGCTATCAAGAAGAAACGGCCAGTAATAAGCACCCAGGAAGCTGAGCTTGGTCATGAGGAAATAAACTTGGGCCCGCACAATTGTGCCCTTACATTCTTAGTTTTCTTTCTTTTTCAAGTCAACCTTTGGGAAATCCTCTTTTAAATCTTTTTTTTTTTTTTAATTTATTCATTTGTCAGAGAGAGAGATCACAAGTAGGCAGAGAGAGAGAAGAGGAAGCAGGCTCCCTGCTGAGCAGAGAGCCCAATGCGGGCCTTGATCCCTGGACCCCGAGATCATGACTTGAGCCGAAGGCTTTAACCGACTGAGCCACCCAGGTGCCCGGGAAAATCCTCTTTTAGACAGAGCCCGGACAGGGCAGAAATGCAGCCTTCGAGGGCGGGGTTTGAGCTGGAAGCAGGAAGGTCAGAGCAAGACTTGGAGGACAGGTGGGGAAGGCCCTTGTGGTCAGGCCCAAAGAGGGAGGGAAAGATAGGGCCCTGGGGGGCGGGGGAGCAAGGGGGATGTTTTCACAAGAGATGGGGAGGTCTTGTGTCAGGTTTCCTGTGGTTGCAGAGGATTGGAGGGCAGAAAGAGGCTGACCTAAGCCCACCATCGGCCCACTGCCCTACTCTAGAAGTTCCACAGCTAACAAGTCAGACTTGGGATGCAGTATTCAGTTTTCCAGATTCCCTCAGATGCATTTTCCCCAGTAGAGGGTTCTAAGCATCTTGAAGATATGGAAGGGGAAAGTCAAGTTCAAAGGGAAGAAGGGGAAGCTCTGGAGTCACACCGGGAGTGGAGCAGTTTTGAGAAGGGCTGATCTTGCTGCCTAGTAGTTGGGAAACAAAAGAACGCATGTGCAGACAGAAGGGGCAGTGGGTTGTGCCCAGAATTCGGCATACCTATAGAACGGAATATTATTCAGCCTTAAAAACGAATGAAATCCTAACACATGCCACATAGAGGAGCCTTGAAGATGCTGTGCTAACTGAAATAAGCCAGACAGGAAGGGACAAATATTGTAAGATTCCACTTATCTGGGGTACTTTGTCAAGTTCATAAAGACAAACTACTAAAGATGGTGGTTATGAGAGGCTGATGGGACGGGGGACGGGAAGCTAGTGTTTAACCGGGTCAGTTTCAGTTTGAGATGAGGAAGAAGTTCTGAAAACGGATGGCGGAGACTGATGGTTGTACTACAGGGTACCGGTTTGCACCTTGAAATGGTTCAAATGGTAAATTTTGGCCTATGTATATTTTACCACAATAATAACATCAACAAAAGCTAAATCTAGTAAAGCCTTTAAATCAAACTCCCATTTTTGCAGTAAATACCAGGGTTAGAAAAACAAGCTAAATGACACTATGAAGACATACGAGGCCAGTGTAGAATGTGGGACATTCTGCAAGAAAACTGGCCTGAACTTCAAGTCAATGTTGTGGGGGGTGGGGAGGGTGGGGAATAGAAGAATCGTTCTAAATATAAGAAAATAAAAAGACACCATAACCATATATAATATGTGCACTTTAAATGAGCAAACTTAAAAGACATATTTGAAGTGGTTGGGAAAATTTGATTATAGACTAGATATTAGGTAATATTAGGGAATTCATATAGTTTCTCTAGGTGTGAATATGCTACCATGGTTGTTGGAGGATGTCCTTAAGTTTTGGGAGTTACCTGATGAAATATGCTGCAAAATCTGGGGGTGAAGAGGCACAGCACCTGCAACCTACCTTCAAATGATCCAGAAAAATCAAATGCCTCACACATGCATCGAAGTGGAGAAAAAAAAAAAATACGGCAAAACGGGAACCACCACTGAATCCCAGGTGGTGGATGAACACTGGAGAATTCTCTCCATTTTTGTGTCTGTTGAAATATTCCTAATAAAAAGCTAGAGAATAGCTAAAATTAAGAAGTCAGGAAATAACCAATGTTGGCGAGGATGTAGAGAAAGGGAAACCCTCCTACACTGTGGGTAGAAATGCAAACCAGTGCAACCACTCTAGAAAACAGTATGGAGGTTCCTCAAAAAGTTAAAAATAGAGCTACCCTACCACCTAGGAATTGCACTACTAGGTATTTTTCCAAAGGATACAAAGTGATTCAAAGGCCTGCATGCTCCCTGATATTCTTAGCAGCAATGTCCACTAGAGCCAAAATATGGAAAGAGCGCAGATGTCCTTGGATGGATGGATAAAGATGTGGTAGGGTGCTTGGGCTGCTCAGTCTGTTAAGTGTCTGCCTTTGGTTCAGGTCATGATCCTGGGGTTCTGGGATCCAGCCCCGGGTCAGGTGCCCTGCTTAGCAGGTAGTCTGCTTCTCCCTTTCCCTCCCCCCTCCCATCGCTTGTGATTTTCCTCTCTCTCCCAGATGAATAAATAAGAATCTTAAAAGAAAAGACATGGTATATACCTGCAATGGAATACTACTCAGCCATCAACAAGAATGAAACCTTGCCATTTGCAACAATGTTGATAGAACACTAGACTATTATGCTAAGTAAAATAAGTCAGTCAGAGAAAGACAAATACGATATGATTTCACTCATATGCGGAATTAAGAAAGAAAACAGATGAACACAGGGGAAGGGAAGGAAAAATAAGATAAACCATAAGAGACACTGAACTCTAGAAAACAAACTGAGGGTTGTTGGAGGGGAGGGGGTAGGGGGATGGGCCAACTGGGGGATGGGTATTAAGGAGGGCACGTGATGGAATGAACCGTGGGTGTTATATGTAAGTGATGAACCCTAAATTCTACCTCTGAAACTAATTTTAAAAAATGGGGGAGAAAAGTTCCAGCTGTGCAGTTTAAGCTGTCTGACCCTGGGTGTTCTCGTTGCCTCCCTGGCCTTACTTCCTTCCGCTGAAGAACAGGGCCAAAAATACCCCCAAACAGTTGTCTGGATTAAAAGCCCAAAGCACCTGGCCCAGGGGTCCAGTGGCTGTGGGGCAGTCGTCATTAGTGTTAATAGTCTCTAGCAGGGTATAGGGTAGAGTGAGCAGTGGCTTTGAGAAAACCCCTTGAGCTCCCTGGCCGGTTTCTCTGCCTGGGGAGGAGGATGGAGAAGCGGCCCCCTGGTGACCACCTCACTTTGCCAGCAGGGCACGGGTAATGGCGCACCCCCTAGGAGACCCGCCCCGGGAGCGCGGGTCCTGGAAGTTGGGGCGGGGCTTGCAGGTGGGCGGGCGTGGGAGCGCCAGCCCGAACGAGTCCGGCCACTAGGAAGTCGGGGGGCGGAGCTTCTGTCTGGCGGACCAATCGTGCAGCAGATGTCAAAACGGGCGCGGAAGGGAAACGAGAAATAACCGCAGGTAACCCGCCACCTGGCCGCTCCCGCGGCATCCTCTCCAGCGGACTTGGGCGGCCTGGTCTGGTCGCGCGCCATTCTCTCCGGTCCCCAGGGCCAGAGAGGAGGCACTACGGGCCAGCAGCCCCAGTAGGCGGTCTCTCTGGGCAGAGCCCTGTAACTTTCTGCGCCCGCTTCCTCCAGTAGAGTGAGTGCAGTAAAAACCCGAAAGGAGGCAGGACGGGACATGCCCTAACGTGACTCAGAGTTGGGAGGCAGTGAAGGGCAGAATGGCGACCTTTCTTTTTGCCTCGTGGTACTACTCGTCTTTCCGAGTTTTCTACAAGGCACATGGGCTATTTTGGTAGGAAAAAGTTAAACTGAACATGAAGCCACGAATTCTAGCCAGCTCACAGAGTAATACTTGATGGTTCCTCTACACAGAGTATATATAACAGGAGCTAAAATCCACGTGGTGCCTGAGAGCACTTCGGTTACGGATGATGTGAAATTGGAATGCGAACTGGGTATTAGAGGCTACCAAGGAATCCTCGATCATTTTCTTAGACGTGATAACGGCCTTATCGGCCATAAAATCACCAATAAAAATATCCATTTTCTGGAGATAGATGCTAAGGAAGGTGAAATTGACCACGTCTGGGAGTTGCTTTAAAATTAAGGTTGCTAGACCGAAGTTTTGTCATTGCTTTGTCTAAAAGAAATGATTGTCTTTAATCTTTCTCTGAGGCTTGAGAATACATTAAACACAGTATGTATGTGGCACTAAGAAATGGAAGAAACAGGCCCAAGTGAGGAGGGGATCGTC
This sequence comes from Spilogale gracilis, assembly GCA_004023965.1. Taxonomy (NCBI): domain Eukaryota; kingdom Metazoa; phylum Chordata; class Mammalia; order Carnivora; family Mephitidae; genus Spilogale; species Spilogale gracilis. The sequence goes on from PITA01000243.1 coordinate 299,448, forward strand.
CCTATCTCTGACATCTTTATTACATCTAAAAAAGACTCTAGAAAGTCCAGTGTTTCTCTTAGCGACAGCCCTAAGAGTATTTGTAGATGTTGGAACTTTCCAAGGTGAATCATTTATTTCTCGGATCCTAACATTTCTTTCTCTTCACTCCTGGCATTTTGCCACTTGCAGGGCAAATGTCTGTGTCAAATCTGATAAACCAAATACAAAGTAAAATGAAAACTGCTAATATAGTCATGTCTCCCTCATGACAATGCAGGTATTCAATCTCCTCTTCAGGCTACTTGATGCCCAGTAAGCAGTAAATGGATTCCCAGGTCTTCAATCTTTCTCAGGATTTTTTTGCTGTTTCTAATTTTTAAAAATGCTGACATAGGGGGCCGTGGCCTGACAGCAGACACAAGTTCAGTGGGAAACTGCACCAAAAGCCCTCTCTGGCATATACTTAACTCAGCTTTACCATGGACTGCGCATTTTACAAGAATTATCGCATCGATCTCAGTTTATTAATCGTCCCACAGGTAGGTCCGGCGACAAGTCCCATTTTACCAAGGAGGGCACTGAATCTTTTAGCGGGTGACATGTCCAAGTGATACAGCAACTGCACTGCGGCACTTAGTAGCCAGTGGTCCTAACCGTTAGGCAAGACCACCGTCACCGACTCTCCCATAAATCTGCGGGAACTCGAGGACCCCTCACCCCCCACCCAGGTACACGTATCTAAACGGTCGCAACCCCGCGCTTCTCTCGCAGCCAGGGGCGTTCCCAGGCATTTGCACCAACCTCATTTGCAAAACCTCTTGGCCCGACCCGCGACAACGGTTCAGGGGTGGGGGAATCCTCTCCCGCTCCAGGGCGGCCTCCAATCGCGTTGCTGTATTCAATCCCGAGCGGTTACCGGATAAGCGAGTCCCGCGGGGGCAAAAGCCCTTTTCCGGGGGCGGGGGGGGTCCGCAGTGGCCGGGGCGGCGGTGCCCCTAGCCCTGTCTGCGGTCCCGGAGTAAGGCCCGGGGGGTCCCGGGGGAGTACCGAGCTGGGGGTTCTGGGCGGCGCGCGGATCAGCGTTCCCGCGCGGCTCTCGAATCGCGGATGTCCGGCTGGGGCGTCCAATGGGAAGGCGGTGTCTGGCCACGCCCACTGCGCGCCCCCCTAGGCGGTGGGCTTTTAAAGGCCGGCGGGGCGGCGCGGGGGCTCCCAGGACCTGCGCGCCGCCTCGTCTGCCGTGCCGCCTCGCCGCTGCCATGCTCTCCGTCCGCGTCCCGCTCGCCACCATCGTGGACCCCCAGCAGCAGCAGCTCCAGCTCTCGCCTTTAAAGGGGCTCAGCCTGGCGGACAAGGAGAACACGGTGAGCGCTCGCGGGCCGGGCCGGGGCGGCGGGGGGTGGGCCTGTGGGTCAGGGGCTGCCCCTCACCGCGCGTCTCCCCGCAGCCCCCGAGTCTCAGCGGGACCCGCGTGCTGGCCAGCAAGACCGCCAGGAGGATCTTCCAGGAGCCAGCCGAGCCGGTGAGTGGCCCGGGCCGCCGGCGGGGAAGCCGGCTGTGTGGGGGGGCTGCTGCCGGTAGGGGGTGCTAGCCGCCTCTTGGCGCCAAAGCCTCATTGTCTCCTCTAGGGTTTCAAGCCCTAACCACTCCCCGGGCCCGCGCTTCTTTCCCGCCAAGGCATTCCCTGCCTGTCCTTTACACTCACGCAGACTTCCTCCTGTTCCTCTGGTACATCCCGGTTCTGTTCTCTGTAGGGTTCGTGTGTGACAGCTGACACTCACACGCTGAACCACCTGGGATTGCCGGTAACCGAACGCACTGGGCCCGAAAAAAAGGCAATTTCATGTGGTTCGCCCTATAATTAGTATTTTCATTATTTTCTGGCCCAACAGAAAACTAAGGTACTTGGCCCCACCGTCGAGGACGAACCCCTACTGCGAGAAAACCCTCGTCGCTTTGTCATCTTCCCTATCGAGTACCATGATATATGGCAGATGTATAAGAAAGCTGAGGCTTCCTTCTGGACAGCTGAAGAGGTAAACAGAGTCAGGAGCTGGAGACTTAGGAGGAAGTTTAAGCATCTCCCCCAGCAAGCCCCCTGCGGGGGTGGTTGCAACTTGCTTGACATATACTCCTTCTCTTGGGGGTGGTTGCCCACTGAGGAGGTGAGATGTTCCAACTGACAAAGGGAACTGTCTGCATGGGAGGGATATTCTTGATCAAGTGGCATCAGTAGACTTGAAAGAAGGTTTAAGAATTATGTGTATGTGTGAGGCCCCGCATGCCTACCGTCCCTTGTGAACTTCTGCAATTCAGGTGGATCTTTCCAAGGACATGCAGCACTGGGAATCCCTGAAGCCCGAGGAGAGATACTTTATATCCCATGTTCTGGCTTTCTTTGCTGCAAGTGATGGCATAGTAAATGAAAACTTGGTGAGTTTCCAAAAAACATGTGCTTTCAGTGACTTCAAGATTAAAGAGAAAATTAATTCTCTTTGCCTTGTCTTTTAAGTTATATAGCTGTAAGCTAGTAGTTCTGTTATATGGTGTTTCTGGCTTTATAATATCCCACCCACTGCCCCTCTTGAGAGGCCCAAAGACAATGTTAAGTGGTAGTAATAGGTTTATTCTTTGTGGCTATGACATTGCTTTCCTTTCTGTGGTTTTGCTCTTTTAATAATTTGATTCCATATATGTCTGTGAGTGGATCCTTCATGCAGTGAATTAGGAAAGAATGAATTGATGAGTGTTTGCAGGATCCCTATTAAACAGACGGTACCTATTTCCTGATCTGTAAATTGAGTGTATATGGCATAGAATGCCCAGCTTTACCACAGAATAATGAAGTACTGTTTCTAAAAATAGAAGCAAATCCCATAATGGTACAAAGGGAGCGGGGTGGCTCCTGGCACTGAGCTCTGATGTGTTTTACCACTAGGTGGAGCGGTTTAGCCAAGAAGTTCAGATTACAGAAGCCCGCTGTTTCTATGGCTTCCAGATTGCCATGGAGAACATCCATTCCGAGATGTACAGTCTCCTCATCGACACTTACATTAAAGATTCCAAAGAAAGGTGAGTGTCTGGGTGGTCTGCCAGCATGTTTAGGACTCACCGATTGTTATGTTATTTCAAGTTTCAAGTTCACGTAGGGGTAGAAGAAGGACTCTTTAAGTGACTAAGCAGACAAAGCAGTTTCCTCCACCCATGGTCCTGTCTGCTCTGCAGAAGAGGCCTACACTCACTTTATTAGCCAGTCACTTAAAAAGAAAGTTATGAGGCTACTCCATTTTTAGAGGTGGAGGAAAGTGTTAGTCATCTCATGCCTTTCTTTGAAAACAAAGCAAAACACATCCAAAGAGGCGGTGTATGATGAAGCAAATCCTAGGTCTGACAGTTTCTACTCATGTGGCCAGTCTTTTAACCTACAATGGGAAGCTGGGGCAAAGTGGAGGGGACTGGAGGAAGCCCCTGAATGGAACCTTCCTCTCCTCCTTAGGAGCTCATAATACGTACAGAAAATCAGACCTAGAAGTATAAGTGAGAGGAATCCCATAATAAAGCAGGGGCAGCAGTTTGCTGTTCGATAGATGAATTTAGGGACAGGACTGTGTGAAGAGATGGTTTGCATCATGGGATCAAAGAGGAGAAAGAAAGGTAGCTTAAGGCCCATTTCACATGTTCAAGATTGGAGAGGTGGAGAACATTAGAAATGGCTGTCTTGAGTTGTCTAGATAGTGAGATGAGCTTCAGGATAAGTCTTGCATGGAACAAAAGTGGTAGGGCTGGAAGGTAGGCCTCCTGTGGGTTACCTGGAAAAATGTGAAGAGGGAAAATGGTGGTAGCTTAGAAGGGCTTGCAGGATTGGGGAGACTCTTTGTGGGGAGCTAGGAAGATTTGAAGACATTTGTAGGCAGAAATGAGGAAAGATTAAGATAAGCATGACTCGGATAAATAAGGGCCAGGATCAGGAAGGTGTGGTGGTTAAGCTTCAGAAGCTAGGGAGAGGCAGACCCCTGTCTCAGGATGATGATGGCAAGAGAATGAAGGGAGCCATATGGTCTGCTGACCTTGGCTTTGGAGAACAAGGTTGTCTGATAAGGTACAAGCTGGGGAATACATTGGAGGGAGAAGAGGGTAATAAGGAAGACCGGGTAAATGGGGGGCCAGTTGATTTCCTTTCCTCATCTGGGACCATCAGTGTAGTATAGAATTATAGTAGGAAGCAAGCTCAGGTTATTCAGTTTATTGGCCTTAATTGTTTTATTATATACATATAGCATATGGGGCTCATCTCAGTGGCCTGATAATACATCCTGGTGAGGAAAGTGCTATCTAGGAAGATAATGGTCAGCATAGCTTAAGTAGTCCTAGCAGTTAAGGTTTTATGGCTTCTCAAGTTTAAAGATAGGACCTGTGAACTTTGTCATGACCTGATATAATGTCATGACCTTGATACGATTAAGCTGATAAATGCTCTTGGTGTAATGGACTCAGACTTTTAATGTTAGATCTCGGGGCTCCCTATGAGCTAAAGAATACAGGAACCAAATGAATGTTGACATTTTAAAAAGAACACTGGGGGAAAAGCAAAAACAGTAATGAGAAAGCATTTTAGTTTTAGTCTCGATTTGGCTTTGGCCCCACTGTTCTCTAGACATTTGTGATAGGAGATCTTTGCTGTAATTGCCGATGCTCTGGGTATTTACTAGGGAATTTCTCTTCAATGCCATTGAGACGATGCCCTGTGTAAAAAAGAAGGCAGATTGGGCCTTGCGTTGGATTGGGGACAAAGAGGCTACCTATGGTAAGGATACCCCTGACCCCACGTCTGCCTCTGGGGGATGTCACTGGTTTGTGGGCTGCCGCCGTGTCCCGTCCCGTCCCCCGTCCCCCCCCCCCCCCCCCCCCCCCCCCCCCCCCCGGGTATGCTTCATCTCTAGCTAGAACTATGTTGGTGTTAACCCTTCACAGGAGAGCGGGTCGTGGCCTTTGCTGCCGTGGAAGGAATCTTCTTTTCTGGTTCTTTTGCGTCAATATTCTGGCTCAAGAAACGTGGCCTGATGCCTGGCCTCACATTTTCCAATGAACTTATTAGCAGAGACGAGGTGAGTCTGATTGACATTCTAGGTTAATGTGCACCCCAAGCACCTGCAACTCTTGGGTTCACTGACCAGAACTCAAGAGAAAAGCTTGCCTGATATCCACACTTACATGCGAGTTCAGCCATATCTGTACTTGGCAGAAAATGAAATACTTTTATTTACTAAAAGTACTTATGTTTCAATACCTTGGTGTATCGGTTGCCCCCTAGGTGATAGGGTGTTTTATTCTTTTGCCCCGTGTTCTGTGTGATCCTGCTGTGCTTGAAAGTTGGTTGATAAGTGTCCCGATGAAGTGAGACTCCATTCTGGTCCCGTATACGTCTTGGAGTGCACTTGGATTAAACTGGAGGGGAAGGTGAAGACGTCCAGATGTGGGCAAGGCAGGCCAGGGCCGTGAATGCTGCCGTACTTGAGCCCTGTGGGCAGATGAGTTGGCCCTGCTTTATAAGAAGCTCATCCCTCCGGTGTAGGCATATCCAGGTTACTTGGCGCTAAGACTCAGAGGCTCCATTCACTGCGTCACTGATTTCCTGAGCTTCAGGCTGTAAATCTCCCAACCTGCTAGCCTAGTCAGTGAGCTTTGCCTTTCCTGCTAGGCACAGAAGCCAAATGGGCGCTCACCGATGTAGGAGGAATGCTTGGAGCAGAGGTCCTACCCCCTCCTTTGCTCCTATGCGGTGCACCGGGGACCGGCCCTGGCCTGCTGTTATGCCCTGGGGAGCAGCACTGAGGGCCTTGGGTGCGACTGAGCATGCTGTGACCGTCGCAGAGCAGGCGGCATTGGAAGTCCTCTTCCCTTTGACGGCTGAAGTGCATACAGCACGGCCGCACCAGATGTAGGAGGAGAAGGCAGAAGAGGGGAAAGCCATTTCCTGTTCTACGTTAATGAAAGAAGTCTAATTTGGGTAGTGATCTCAAACCTTTTCTTCTAGGGTTTACACTGTGACTTTGCCTGCCTGATGTTCAAACACCTGGTCCATAAGCCTTCTGAGCAGAGAGTGAAGGAGATAATCACCAACGCCGTCCGGATAGAGCAGGTGGGTGGCGCGTCAGGGCCTCTCGTGCCTTCTAGAAGCTGCCTTGATGCTTCCGCTGTATTGAGAAGGCCTGTCTCGTCCTAGGAGTTCCTCACGGAGGCCTTACCTGTGAAGCTCATCGGCATGAATTGTGCGCTGATGAAGCAGTATATCGAGTTCGTGGCAGACCGGCTCATGCTGGAGCTCGGCTTTGGCAAGGTACAGCATTGTTTATGGCCTTCTGGTCCTTCTCAAACTGGTGTTCCGTATTTAAATTCTGCTGTGAACCTTTTCAGGTTTTCAGAGTAGAAAATCCATTTGACTTCATGGAGAATATTTCACTGGAAGGGAAGACTAACTTCTTTGAGAAGAGAGTAGGCGAGTATCAGAGGATGGGAGTGATGTCAAGTCCAACAGAGAATTCTTTCACCTTGGATGCTGACTTCTAAGTGAACGAAGGTGTGCTCTTATTTTGCTGATTCCCCCCTTCTCGTCAAAAAAAAAAAAAAAAAAAAATCAGCTACTTGAAGTGTATCAAACCAGCTACACCAGGAATTATCCATAATGTTCGTTAATAGTGTTGTTATAACTGTGTAGCTACCTCATAAGCAAGCCTATTGATTAGTGATGCTAGTTGTTCCGCCTAGAAAGCAGTGTAGACAAAAGCTCCTTGGATTCTTAGGAAAGACCTGGGCGGTGTTTGGCCTTTGCAGGCAGGCTTGCCGTCCGTAAGCCCACCGTGGCTCCGAGTGGCCGTCAGGGCCCAGAGTGCGGGGGCCCCTGGAGTGAGTCTGATCCCGCAGGATTGATCGGTCAGTTACTCCAAGGTCCTTGGGAGATGTCAGCCTTGGTGCTTCAAAGCAGATTTTAAAAAGTTTACTTACTGATTTATATATAAAAATGGCACTTTATGCACAAATAAACAGAGTTTGTACTGTTGAAATAAAGGCCTGATTTAACCTAATTTGGTTTCTAGCCCGAATGCAAAGCCTTCTACTGACCACTAATGGGCGCCAGTCTGGTTACTAGGTGACCAAAGTCCGTCAATCCTGTGCAGATCAAGCACGTCATTTCTCTGCTTTATTTTCTAGACTGAATGGATGTGCTCTTTGATCAACTTCAGAGTCGGTCCCGCACATACCTAGGTAGTAGTCAGCTGGGGCCACAAGGAAGACAGGTCACGGTTCAGAGGCCAGGTCCAGTGTCGTCATCTGAGGAGAAGGAGGGAAAGGAGCTTCTGACTTAAATCATTGGAGCTTGAAGTGTGACGGGCGCTGTCTGCTGGCCACCTGGGGGCGTGCGAGGGGCGGCAGCAGATCTTAGCCCTCAAATCCTATTTTCCCCAACCTCAAGCTCTTACAGAAGATCCTTAGATCCTTAGCTCTAGGACCTGAGATGATACTGTAACTTGATTTTCCAATCATTCTTGCACGAAATGCCCCACTGAGAATCTTGCTCCAATTAAGTGGCTGAAGTAGACTCCCCAAGAAGTTGACGATGTATGTATTCCGGTTAGTTGAATTTGTAAGTAGGTACTGTTGACCTCATCCCTTTTATGTTGACTACATGTTTTTTAAATTAGAATTTTTTTTTTGACTGCATATGTACCTTTATACCTGTGGTTCAAAGTTTGAAATAATTGCCCAGATAGTGTGGTTCATGGCCAAAGCAGGTAGCGCTCAGTGCAGTTCGTTTCAATGTCTCCCTCAATCTGATCATTTACCGTGTTGGATTCCCGACCTTCAGGAGAAAACTCGAGTCGCATGAGCTACATTAACACCTGCTCCATTCACATCGTAATTTTAGATTGAGAGTATAAAATAGTATACTTCACAGGGCTAGTTTGAATCAACCTGCCTTTGTTTCCCCTGCTTTCTCCTGGCCCCCCTTTCCCCCAAAAACAGCCCAGCCAGGATGGCAGGCGGAAGGTGTGGACGATACGCACCCATCCTTCGGCCACAGTTGGTAACTTGTATCGTGCTGGCTACACGGGCCTGTTCTAGTGTCAGTTTTTTCATTTACTGTATAAATTAACAAGTAATTGAACCATTTCTGTAACAAGGGCTTTCTTTTAAATTATTGTTACCCTGAGGCCAGTGCTGATTATGTGGTTCTTAAACTTGTACAACACAAAAGTGAATAAACAACGTTTTTGCCTCGCGTGTCAGGTGCAGGTGAAAGTTGGAAGTCGATTTCAGGGTTCGGCGAAGGGTCCATTTCTGCCAGCTCCCCATTCTCTTTCCTGATCTGGTGAAAGGGAAGCAGGTTTTAGTCAAGCGTTTCAAAGTCTCGAAACGGAATGCTACACAGGGCTTCAATGAACTGTTCTTAGGTCCGCTCCTTGAGAAATGACTTTGCATTTCAGTTTAGGAAGGAAAAAACCGGAAGTATTTTTCACGAAGGTTTAGGCGTTCATTCGCTCTTCATCCATCCATCTGGGGGAAGGGACAGCCTAACGCCCGTTCTGGCACAAGGTCTGTAGGAGACAAGTGTGCCTGAGAGTGACGGTCGAAACGTTGCGCACACCGCTCATGGAATTCGTAAGCCAGGATCCCGGGGCTCTAGCTTCCCAACATCCCGGGCTGAACTGCTGCTCGGCCTTTATTTTCCCAGCTGTTAAATGATGGGGGTGGGACCGGATGGGACTAGAGGTCTACTCTTATCAAATTGAGCTGTGTGGATTCCTCTGTGGGCTTGGATGGGCCCCTCTGTCTGGACATGGCCTTTGCTGGCCCACCCTCCTAAAGCCGTTTGGAAATCCTGGCCCCGTATATCCATCCTGCCCATTTCGATGGCAGCCACTGCTCTGAGTTGGAGGTGCGGCTGGGGGCCTCGCCCTCCCTGTGCAGTTACGCTTCTCCTCAAGGAAGCTGATGGGTGGGTGAACCTGTTAGATAAGGAGCCAGGGCAGGGAAGGAGCGGCAGAACTGGGGGTGGGTGCATGGGAGCATTTAGGAGAGCGGTGTGTGTGCCAGAGGGTAACCTTGTTTCTCCCTGGAGGAGGAGGGGGAAGGGGGCCTAACCCAGATTCCCTCCCTGCTCTGCCTGTAAAGGCTCACACAGGAGGCACACCCACGTCTATGTCCATCCCTCTGTCTTAGCATGAGGGCTCCAACGATCAGGCCCTGGTGAATGAGGAGATTAGCTGAGTAGTTTGGGGTGGGTGGTGTCTTGGAGGAACCTAGCAGAAATCTTTGCCTTTACACCCCAGGGGCACTCCATGTGTCATCTGATTGTAATTCAGGTTGGTGGCTGACCCGGTGGGGGTGTTGGGGATCAACTCCGAACACCTGCCTACGGTCCTGCTTCCCCTGCTGGCCACCTGTGCCAGCTGCCCGCTCTAGAACACACTCCCCGTACTTCACCCAGAAGACTTGGCATCAGTTAAGTCTGGTTAGGTCACAGAGTCACAATTGTCTGCTCTCCGGGGCCTGTGATCCGAGCCGAGCGCTGGCTCTGCACGGCTGGGCCTAGGGGGGGCATTCGTAAGGCCGCCGGGTCAGGGACCTGACTGGCTGTCGGTGTGTGCCGTTGAGGACGAAGAGCTCTGCATCGTTGGTCTGGAGATCCTGATAGTAGTCTAATTCTGCAGAGCAGTCTGGTTTCAGCTCCCTGGGGAGTGGCTGTGGCTTTGAGGGAGCAGGATTGTGTGGCCTGTTCTGCACAAGGGAAGGCGGATAGCTCACCCCACCATCTCAACCCCATACCCCGCCTTCTGTAGAGGTGGCTACCCTCCTGCTGTACTCGGGTACTTGAGAAGGAGTGTGATCAGTGATGGCCCCTGTCATTCCTGGGAGGGGATTCTCACATCAGGTGTTTTTCTGGTGAAAGTGGCTGAACCCACAGTGGGTAGAAGATTCAGGGAGCACTGTCCCCTTGGCCGGGCTCTAAGGACTGGAGTGGTTCCAGCAAGAGAGCGGACCCGAACACCCTCCCAGCTTCCAACACCTGCCAGTGATCACAAAACTTACATGGGTATTGAAAGGGAATTTTCAGATGCTGGGAACAAAGACAGGGACTGGGAAAGCTTGGGCTCATTGCAGCCCTGTGGGTGGTTATTCATGTCCTCAAAAAATTGAGGGGTGAGGGTCCGAATGCCCCCTTGGATCTGGAGGGGAGGGATTGATCTAGGGAGGGGACTAGGAAATAATCCCACTGGTGGGGTGGGCAAGATAAGCTTGTTCATCTTTCTGGATTCCAAAAATCAAAACCCTAGGCCTGCACCTCTCACAAGTCTGTGATCCAGGAGCATAACCCCAGCCTGGGTACCTGCGGTTCTCAGAGGTGGTGTTCACCTTTGCAAATGGTGGAACACTGGAGGGAACCACATGACTGTAGGAATAACGGGTATAAAAATCCAAGAACTGGGATTAGTTAAGTGTCCGACTCTTGGTTGATTTCAGCTCAGGTCATGATCTGAGATCAGGCCACTCGTCCGGCCCCACGGGGAGTCTGCTTAGGATTTTCTTCCTCTGTTCTCCACCTGCTCTCACTCTAAAAAAAAAGATTTTTTTTTTTTTTTAATCCAAGAACTTCCCATTACGATGATAGATGACATACTGAATCAGAGGGGGGGAAATGAAAACCCAAAGAACAGTATTCTAAAGAAATGGGCAGATTTTTAAAAAAAACTTGGTACAATTTCTAGGAATATAACAAAACTACTGGAGTGAAAGTTTTTGTAACTTAAAAAGAAATGCTTGGTAAAGGGAGACACAGGGTGAATTGGTGATGGGAAGGGACCTGATGGAATTATCCAGAGGTGGAGAATGGAAAGGCGTACATACCATTTTTAAAGGAAGTCTTCATGAGAGACTGGATAGCTAATGTTTATAGAGATAATGACTGATAATATTCCAGAAGCGACTCGATCAGAAAGTGCAAGGAACCCCAAGTCAGATAAATGACAGTCCATGCCTAGACTCATCCGTCGTGAATCTGCAGAGCATAATGGACAAAGGCCATTCAAGTTAACAGGAACAGTAGAGCTAGAAAGGGGTGATTAGGCTGAAATTTTCAACAGCGCTACAGTCGAAGCCAAAGGCTATGGAAGCAAATCTTGAGATGCTGAGAAAATAAATTTACTCAGTAGCAAGAGAGACTTCAGACAAAGTTCATTCATACCCCTTCTTCAAAAGAAGGACTAAAGATTACACTTAAGGAGAAAATTGCAATTAAAAGAGGAGTGCAGAGAAATTGGTCAGCATGTGGTGAATCTAAGCACAGATAAAATCAGGTGGGCCGAGATACTGGACAGCGTAGCAGGGGAGACAATGGGGGCAGGTCCTCATGCTGCGAATGAGAGCTGCCTAGAGGGTTCACCAGCTACGTGAGGAGTGTACAGTCCTGCTTATAAGAACACACCAGAGCATGCCGCTTTCCAGGCGGTGGAAGAGAAGGGGTATTGAACGGGTGATCGTTCTAATAGGCAGAAAAGATGAGAAAAAGCAGAGAGTGGTAAGTGAAAAGCCTGATAAGATCGATAAGCCCAATAAATGTGGGTAGACTAACAAGTTAAGATGACAAGCTCAAGATTTGATGAGAAGAATTCTAGCTAAAAGCTATTTCTGAAAGTTAGACACAGTGCAAAAGGGCGGGGAGGATGGGGAAGCTCCAGCCAACACTGTTATAAGATAAAAGGACTTTAAGGCAAAAGGGCTTCCTGGAAATAGGCATTCGGGCCTGAGAGATGATCTGGGGAGAAGGGGTTGTAACTTTGCACTTGACTGCATGGCTTCTCTGCCTGCAGGGTCTGGGCATTGCCTTATCTTGCCTCCCAGGGGGTCAGATGGCAGCCGAACACGGTGGCCAAAGGGGAATGTCTTGTGGTTCTAATCTGATACTCTTAAAAAAAAAAAAAAAAAAAGATTTTATTTATTTATTTGACAGAGAAACACAGCCAGAGAGGGAACACAAGCAGAGGGAATGAGAGAGGGAGAAGCAGGCTTCCCGTCGAGCAGGGAGCCTGATGTGGGGCTCGATCCCGGATCTCCGGGATCATGACCTGAGCCGAAGGCAGTCGCTTAACCAACTGAGCCACCCAGGCGCCCCCTAATCTGATACTCTTGAGTCATAGTCTGTTTTTTTATCTTCCCTAGTGCTTTCATTGTCCCTGTGTTTCCTTTTATGCCACATGTCCTCTGAGTCTGCATGCAGTTGGTTAGACTCAAATCTGGAGCCCAGCCTTTATCAACTGTCTCCTTCGAGTTCCTACCAGACATGAGAAGGTGCCTGGCCCTCCCATGTCCGGGCGGGACCGCCGGGGTGGGGTTCCAGGGCCTGGTATAGTCTGGGCAGGTGTAAACCTGTTGGCTGTTCACAACATGAATGCAGGGACTGACACCATTGGGCCACACTAATGGGATGAACAAGGCAAGGGGTTGGGGCCTGGATGGTGGCCGGCAGCAAGCTGGGCTGGGTGGGGACTGTCAGGCCGGCAGGGGGCGGGCTCAGCCTTGCGGGGCGGGGCCTGACGGGAGAATTTAGGGAAGCAGGACCAAGGCTGCCTGTGACCCAGAGAAGGCCTTCTCTTTCTCTTTTATTTGAGAGAGAAAGTGTGAGAGTGAGAGGAGGGGCAGAAGGGGCAGAATCTTCAAGCAGACTCCCCTGCTCAGCGCAGAGCCTGAAACAGCTCAGTCTCATGACCCTAAGACCATGACCTGAGCCGAAACCAAGAGTTGGGCGCTTAACCAATGAGCCACCCAGGCGCCCCAGGGAAGGCCTTTCATTCCGCACTCTGAACTGGGTGGTGGTGGGAGCGGAGTTGTTGTCCCTCGGGCATTGACTGGATGCTTCAGGAGTGGGTAGGGCCTTGGAAGGCCTTGTTTTTCTGTCTGCAACCGCCCACTGACCTCTTGCCCTCTCACCTCTTGCCCTCTCTGCCAGGAGCCCCCTGGCCATAGCCTCTGCTTTTCCAGACTCCAAGCAATGAGGGCTCTGTTCCTCCCAGCCAGATGGGGAGGGGGTGGCTGTTTTTACCCCTGGCTTTGGAGTTTGGGGTACGGAGGGGATGGGGCTTCTGTGGCCAGAAAGTCAGGCCTGTTGAGAGAGGAGCCCACACTCAGGACAGGGAGCTGATCTGCGGGTCTTCAGAGAAGACAGGGTCTTTGTAACCTTGTTCATTTTATGAATCCAGCCTTGCCTGAACCCCACCCCCCACCTCCTCACTTAGGTAAGCCAGGAACGCCCCAGCAGAGTCAGGATGTTTGTGTCACAAGCGACCAGGCCATCCCGAACAGAACCCCCAACCCCGAACTGACGAGCCCCATTTCACAGATGTGTCCAGCAGGCTCCGGCAGCCCGTGGGCCTTGCTGAGGACCGTAGGTAGAAACACAGTGGCCACCCAGGACCGGAACTCAGGTGTCCTGGCCCCCTGGCCACGTTCTTGGTACTACCCACAGCCCTGTGTGAGAGAACAGGTGCCTTCGGCCTCCACTCCGGTCCCGAGGAAACTGCATCTACTCAGCAGGGATTGCGTCCTCGCTGCCTTTGTCCTGCTCTGCCTTGCCACTGTCACCGAGGCCAGGTGGCCTGTCTGGGCGGGAGTCTCCCCTGTCCTCGCCGGCCCAGGCTTGGGACCCAGGGAGCCGCTCCCAACCTGTGTGTGTGAGCGACTCTGACTCCCAGATGAGGTTGTGGGTGTGTGGAGGCTGCACTGCCTACAGAGGCTGACGGAGGGGGTCAGGCATCGCGCGGCTAATTGGACTCACAGGCATGGTAATGGGGTGGGGAGCTATGACTGAACGTGAAGGTGGGAGACACGAAGGTTCCAGCTGCTTCCAGAAAGAGCCTGGGAACTAGCTGCCTATGTGAGGCCTTGCACTGGGTCTCCCCTCCACAGGGGGCCGGGAGGGCGGCCTCCCCTGCAGGAGCCCAGGACGAGCTTGCTTTGGAAGGTGTGCGAACAGGTGCCTGCTTGGGGCTGGCCTGGCCTCCCTTGGGCTAATCTGAGTTGCTGTTGCTGAGCTGTATTTTCACGCCATAGTGGGCCTGTTTCTGTTGGTGCAGGGACAGCGGCCACAAAGCCGACCTTAGAAGTTGTCACCACGAGGGGCACTGGCTGGCGAAGTTGGTAGAGTCTGCCACACGTGATCTTGGGGCTGTGGGTTCGAGCCCCACATTGGGTGTAGAGGAAAAAATAAAATCTTAAAAAGATTGGGGACCCCTGGGTGGCTCAGAGGTTAAGCCTCTGCCTTCGGCTCAGGTCATGATCTCAAGGTCCTGGGATCGAGTCCCACATCGGGCTCTTTGCTCAGCAGGGAGTCTGCTTCCCCCTCTCTCTGCCTGCCTCTCTGCCTATTTGTGATCTCTCTCTCTGTCAAATAAATAAAATCTTAAAAAAAAAAAAAGATTAAAAAAATCTTTAAAAAATTGTCACTGTTGGGGTGCCTGGGTGGCTCAGTTGGTTAAGCGACTGCCTTCAGCTCAGGTCATGATCCCGGAGACCCGGGATCGAGTCCCATATCGGGCCGCCTGCTCGGCGGGAAGCCTGCTTCTCCCTCTCTCACTCCCCCTGCTTGTGTTCCCTCTCTGGCTGTGTTTCTCTCTGTCAAATAAATACAATCTTTAAAAAACAAAAACAAAAACAAAATTGTCATTGCGAGAATCAGGTGACTAATGCCTGACATATTTTTTTGAAGAGCTTTATTGAGATATGATTACAGAGCAATCCACCCGTCCAGAGTGCACATTTCATTGACTTTTATATATTCAGAGTTGTGTGAGCACCACCACAATCAACTTCAGAACACTTTCCTACCTTCAAAAAGAGACCCTGCACCCATCAGCAGCCCCTCCCTGTCCGCCCCCAAGCCCCCCGCCCCCGCCCAGGCCCCTGGCAACCACTGATCAGAAGTTCTGTCTCCGTGGCTTTGATTTGGCACATGTTTGAGATGCTCAGTAAATAGAAGCCATTAATGGAAGGTGCTAGATGTTTATTTCTGAGAGATCATTTAGAAGGTTAGAGGCAACAAAGGTGATGGGTATACCTTGCAGGGAGAGATTTGATTTATGGTTCAGAAAGCTCTTTTTTCCCTTGCGTATTAGAAAAAAAATCTGCATTAAAAAAAGATTGATGACAGTGCCTGGAAGTGGTCTTGGCTTGCTGAGTCACAGAGCCTGTGAGCTGGCTTGCCTGCGTTTCTTCATCCCTGCATCATCAGACGTTAGCTTCGCCTCTCTCCTTCTGTGCCTGGCCTTGTGCGGGGGGGCGGGGGTTCCGGAGGGGACAGACGGAAGGCCACGGCTCACGAAACTAGGTCCAGGAGCCACTTGTGGCCCACCGCCTGTTTTTGTGTGGACTCTGGCTAAGAATTTTAAAGATACATCAACAGAATATTTTGTGACATGTCTTGATGACATGAACCCACATTTCAGCACTCACGGATACTTTCCCCAAGACACAGGCACACTGGTGCAGGCGCCGCCCTGGCTGCCGTGACAGTGACATGGCGGCGTGGAAATGTGGCGACACGTTGTCTTTAGGTAGAGATAAAATATTTTCTATTTGGACCTTTCCAGAAGGTGTTTGGTGACTTCTCAGTGAGACGTGACTTTGCTCTTGAGGGTCCACTGTCAAGTCAGCAGAAGGGAACGTGGTAGATGCTCAATAACAGGCTGGAGCCAGGAATTACGGGCTGGAGACCAAATAACTAAATGTTTAGGAATTTGGGGAGTGGATTATATTAGCTCGCCAGAATTGCCATAAGGAACTACCACAGACCGGGCAACTTGAACAACAAATTTATTTCCTTATGGTTCTAGGGGCTGGAAATCCAAGGTCAAGGCGTGGGCGGGGTCCTTTTCTCCTGAGGCCTCTCGCCTGGCTTGTGTCTCCTCCTGGGTCCTCACAAGGTTGGGCCTCCGCCTTTCTGTCCTAATCTCTTACCGGGACACCAGCCATCCTGGATCAGCACCCACCCTTAGAGTTTACCTCCTTGAACACCTCATCTCCAAAACCAGTCACCTTCCGCGTTATGGGGGGTTGGGACCGAGCATGGGAATTGTAGGGGGACGCACTTCAGCTCGTAACACTGAGCTGGTTGTGAAATACGGCCATTATTAAAAAGTAAATTACCTAAGACTGAAAGTGAATTATATTAGAGAAATGTGGAAAATACTCAAACCCCATCTTGCCACGCATTACTATTGTCTGCGCCGCCGAGGCTGTTCACGCCTGCCGTGTCTACACGGTACAAATAACCACATAACACGTGGCGATGACTATAGGGCGGGTGCTGTTGAGCATCTGGTGGTCGGGCATCAGTTTTGGTGGGAGTATTACACCGCGGGAATTAGTAAGTGCCCCCAGCTCGGGGTCCCTTTCTGGAGAGCTGGTAGTTAAACATTTCCAGACACACCCCTGGTGAAGGACACTAAGGGCTGAGCCCCCGTGGGTACAGAGGAGGATGCCAAGCTCTGGGAAGGCAGGAAAGGTTTCTCAGACCAGGGGATGCCAGGTGGCACCTGGGAGGGTGAGTCAGACGCGGGGAAAGAGGGGTGACCTGGGTTTGCACAGCCCTGAGGCACGACAGGGCAGCGTGTATCTGGGGATGGGCACGGCGGTGCGGGAGTCACCTGGTGGGAATGAAAGAGACTTGGGAAGGGTGGTTGGGCAGGACCTGGGCGCCAGGCTGGAGAGCCTCGGCTTGCCCTGGCAGCCGTGGGAGCATGGAAAGGCGAGGGGCTGGGCGCGGGGGCAGGACCACTGGGTGTCGGGGTGGAGAGTGCATGCGAGGCGCCGTGACTTGCCCGCTCGGGCGCGCTGCAGGCGGAAGGCTCTCCACCAGTCCTCGCTGGATGGCTGCGTCATCCCACTCATTTTGAAATCTTTAAAAGGGGTCTCAGCTTTTCGTCTCCAGTTAGAGTTGGAAATAGTCTGAATGCCAAGCAGAAGGGGGATGGGTGTGCGAATTCCGTCCTGTGTCCGCAAGGGCGCACCAACCCGTCATTATCAGTGGTACATAGATGGAGGTCAGGGAGCCACACGGAGAGCAGCTCACAGAATACCGCTAAATGAAAATAGCAGAATTCGGTGTGTGCCCTGCTTACAGTGACGTCAGATACGTGTGCACGTCAAACAGGAGGTAGCACGAATCGGGGAATGAAAACAGCTGTCTCAGGGAGGTCGGAGTGACAGCAGTTTTTCTTTCTGTTCTGTTTTCCTGTTTTAATTTTCCCGTAACAAATACTGAGGAGCGGCTGTGGCAACTCAGGCAGCGGCTCCCCGGGGAGATGGCAGGTGCCTGCCCCCCACCGCCCCCAGTGCCTGGAGGGCTGGGCCAGCCCTGGAGTTGTCCCCGGAAGTGCCCTGCCGAGCACAGGCTGAGTCACAGGGACGTCACGGCCCCTCGCAAGGCGTGCGGGTGACTCATGTGTGCGCCCACTCTTCTGCAGTCGCCTCTGGGCGGTGCTTAGGAGGCATGGGAGCTCACGGGAAACTGGGAGCCACTTGCTTCTGTCCAAATGGCTGGTCAGGAGGCCGGTTCTGAAGCCTCGTTCAGTTCAGAAAACCTTGGACCTTGGAGCCCAGCGGACCCAGCTAAGTCCCGCTCCACTGCTTATGGGACACCCTCCCGGGCCCAGGGGTTAAGGCTGCTGGTGGCAAAGCCAAGAGCTCAGATGTGAGGCTGTGCTGGGGTGACGTCCCTTCTCTTGGTGTGGCCTGTCCACAAACTGTCAACCCCTGTGGGCAGGACCCGTCTTCTCCTCTTGCATTCCTGGTGATGTCACAGAGGCCTCAGCTCTCCGAGTATAGACGGCACACGCTCCTGTCTGAATGAAGGGAGTCTGATGTCTGACGCCTGGTCTTGGAGTCAAGAGAGCATGCCATGGAGGGTCCCCGGATCACACAGAGGAGGGTGTGATTAGGTCTAGCGAGGGAGCGGGTAGAGCAAGGGAAGAACCCCCTACCTGTTCTTGTTGGGAAGGAAAGAGGGGAGGGGGGGCTACCGCTGTTCCAGGGTCAGAAACAGTAGTGTGCACAAGGCACAAAGCAGGAGGAGGGGTGAGGCGTGGGGCTGAGAGGCCACTAATGCATCCGTGTTTACTGAGAGTCCTACTATGTGTCTGCTCTGTCCAGGTGCCAGAGAGACAAGGAGCACAAAGGAGATGAAGGCCAGGCCCTCATGGAGATCGTACACTGACGGGCGACTAACTGACGTGCGGTAAGTCGGGGACGGAAATAGAAGTAGGAGGAGGTCATGGGCAAAGGGCTCTTTCATGTGGGGAGCCGAGGAAGAGTTCTGAGGAAATGGAGGAGGAAGTGAGGGACAAAGCACAGGGTTAGCAGGGGAGAGCTTGCTTTAGGCATTGGCATTGGTGCAAAGGCCCTCGGGCAGGGACGTTTAAGTTTTTGTGTAGTGAGAGCAGAGTGAGGGATGGGGTGGGGTCCGATCAGTGGGGGGTCGGGGGGCTGTGCACGGTGGGTCTTGGGGGGCCTTGCAGGCCCAGGTTGGGATTTCATTCTGAGTGGGATGAAAAGCATGGGAAATTTGGGATCAGTCTTACCTTTTCAAAGGCACACTCTTGTTTCTGTGGGTTAGGGAGCAGTCGGCACGTAGCAGCGGAAGGAGGCGCCTTGCTTGGAGGCCGTCACCGCTGTCTGGGGGAGAGGTAATGGAGACTTGCAGGGGTGGTGAGGGGCAGGAGTGGAGGTGGCAAGCAGGCCGAGTTCTGCCTGGGTTGAAAAGACAGCTGGTGGGATCAGATCGGGGCTTGCCGATATGTGAGAGGGGAGTCAGAGGCTCCAAGGGTCCTGGAAGGATGAGCTGTTGGGCGTGAGTGGTTTTATCAGGGGAGAGGACAAAGGAGAAGTGGGGTCGGCATGGGCAACCAGCCAGCCAGCCCTGCCAGCGGACCAGGCAGGGGCGGGGCCCCTCAGTTTCCAGACCGCACATCTAGGCTTCTCTATCCTTCCTGTGTTTCATCCTTGGGAGGTGACACCCTTTCCCCATTCTCTTCCGTCTCTGCAGCTACCGCCACCCCTACTCAACGTCCCCTCACACCTTTGTTCCCTCTGGGTGGCTTCCTCCCCATCTCACCCTTACTCTGCATCCCTGAGAGCCTGAGATCTTTGCTTTCCTCCCCCTAGAATTTATGTTGTGCTCGCCATGTGCTCTTCCTTTTTTGAATACTGACGGATTCACCCCTCACAGTGTCCCTTCTTGGTTGAGGGACCAAAGGCACAGAGAGGTTGAATGCTTGCCCAAGGTCACACAGCCAGTTAAGGGGAGGAACTGGTACTTGAGTCCGGGCAACGGGGCAGGCTGCTTCCAGGGTGCCTCTGAACCTTTATGTCCATTGTCCATCCCCTGTGGCTGTGGCCCCCCTTCAGTTCTCACTGGGTCCCTGGCTCCAGGATCCCATACCTACCCCTGCAACTCCTTCCCAGTCTTTGCCCTTTGCCATGCCCCGCTCCTCCCTCCTCTGCTGCTGCAGGGTTCCCCCCCCCCCCGGGGTCCTCTTCACACCGTCTGTGGAATTGCAGCTCTCCTCAATGTAGGTTTTGAGTTCCAGACCGAACATTCAGCTAAACATCTCCACTCGGGTGCCCTACGGACACTGCCCCAAACTGCACCCCAAATATGCTGGTCGTCTGTTGGGCAAACGGCACCGGGCCTCTAGGAGCTAGGTGGGCAATCTGGATGGGGCTCTGCTATTCCATGTGTGGTCAGGAGGGGGCGCCTCGCACCCTCCCGTCTCCCTCGCCCGCTCGCCCCACCCCCCACAGACACCACCTGCTGATCCACTCCCAGATGGTACCGGGGGTGCAGCCCCCCGCCCCCGCAGATCCCACAGCCGCCACCTCGCCTGCGTTATGGCCGCACTTGTGGTCGGGCTGCCCTCTCCCACTGCCTTTCTCTAGTCCCTTATCCACGCAGCCTGGAGAATGATCTTTCAGAAAGCAAATCAGGTGGTGGCACTGTGTTGCTAAAGCCCTCAGGGCACCCCACTCCTCAAGGTGAAGCCCTCTTCTGCCCTAGCGCAGGTACTCTGCTGGCTTCCCCTTGCCTCTGGTGCCCGGGGCCTCCTGGAGCCTCAGGGCTGCACACACACTGCTTCTGGGGCTCCTTGCTCTTGCCTGGACCATGTTGCCTGCCATCTTCTGCTCATGCAGCTCTCAACCTGGAGACCTCTTTACCTGGGCTCCCCCACATGTGGCAGCCCAGGTTGGGGTGCTCTCTGTGCTCCCGTGGCCCGCAGGAGCACTTGCTCGGAGTCTGCTGTGCAGACTGGGACCCGCCTGCCACCTTGCTGATCCTCCCCCCACCCCCAGCTGTGAGCCCCCTGAGGCAGGGACGGGGTGCACTATCACCGCAGGATCTTCAGCCGGCCCCCGACATGGGCACAGCCCTCTGGATTCTCTTCACAAATGTTTATTTTTATTTTTTTTTAAGATTTTTTTTTTATTTATTTGACAGAGAGAAACACAGCCAGAGAGGGAACACAAGCAGGGGGAGTGAGAGAGGGAGAAGCAGGCTTCCCGCCGAGCAGGGAGCCCGATGTGGGGCTCGATCCCGGGTCTCCGGAACCATGACCTGAGCCGAAGGCAGTCGCTTAATCAACTGAGCCACCCAGGCGCCACCGGGAAGAGAGCTTTATGGGGCTGCTGGCGGCATACCTCTTGGCATCCCTGTGGTTCTAGAGATTCGGGGCCTTGGAGCCATGGTTCCAGCTGTAGGCAGCTGCCTGCCTTCTTGCAGTGTTTAGCTTTCGAGCCCAGAGGCCTCCTCGGCACCAAACATGTACGCAACCTCATGACTCTGGCCCGTCAGTGATCCCTGACAAACTGTTCCAGCGCGTAGGTGAAATTCCTATCTTTAATAGCCAAGTTGTTGAAAAATTATAGGCCTTCTACTTCCTTTTGAACAGAAGACTTCCAGAAATATTTATACCTCAGCATTTGTAGAATCTAGGAAGTCATCCTTGGCACAGAGGAGGTCAACAGGTGGTGTGGGATCATCTAGGAGACGGCCCCCGTGACATGACGCTCGACTCCCTTGGTCCGGCTGTCCAGGCCTCTTGGCCAGCTGATGCCAAGGGGGTCCAGCTGGCCCTGCTCTCTCCTTGGGGTGCGGGGCAGGGGGTGCTGGTGGACAGGGACCAGGTCTTGGGGGCTTTCAGTGTCCCAGTGAGGGATCTGAACTCTGTCCCTGAGCCCACGATGAGATTTAGCATTGGAGGAAGGAGATCAGATGTGCAGTTCCAAGAGGTTGGAGGGAGTACATTAGAGCTTCATTCTGTCCTTTCTTTCATTTTACAGAGACCTGTGTACAGCCTCCCAGGATACCAGGATGCAATCCCTCTAACCATGTGCATTGCATTCCAGCATTTTCTATTCTATTCTGTTTCATTTGTTTTTCTAAAAATGCCATTTGCAACCCTCTGCATTGATTTCCCATCTCCCTGAATGTTTTTTTTTAACTAGATTTTTTTTTAAGATTTTATTTATTTATCTGATAGAGAAAAACACAGCCAGAGAGGAACACGAGCAGGGGGAGTGAGAGAGGGAGAAGCAGGCTTCCCACCGAGCAGGGAGCCCGATGTGGGGCTTGATCCCAGGACTCCGGGATCATGACCCGAGCCAAAGGCAGTCGCCCAACCAACTGAGCCGCCCAGGCGCCCCTCCATGAATGTTTTTGATCTGCAGTGTGAACAGCGCTGGACTGGAGGAGGAAGCCCCGGGCAGTGGCAGCTGCTGTCTCTGTCCAGCCGGGAAGCTGCAGGGCCTGGCAGTGCCAGGGGGGGGGCGGACAGGGAGGCTTCCATCGGGGTGGGCCCCCGCCTCCCAGGCTGTGTGCAGCAGCACCTCAAATCTGCAGGCTCAGCGTACCCCGTTCAGGAGACGTGGGGCAGCCCCTGAAGCAGCCACAGGGGCCTGTGTCATGTTGGGGATCCAGAAGCTGTGCTTTCATAACTCAGATATGCTGCGTGGTGTCTGAAAGTCATTTCATTAAATGTCGCTGGAATCAAAATAGAAATTACATCTTTGGGCCAAAGCCCATTGAGCCTGGAGCCAGGCATTCTGAATCGGACCCAGAACAGCCTCATGGAAGGTGGGACTGTGGATGCAAGGCAGCCCTGTCTACATGGCCGGCCAGCCCCTCCACCACCACCACCACCACCCCCCCCCCCCGCCTGCTCAGCCCTGAATCCCCAGCCGTGGCAGGCGGTCCCGGAGCCCAGTGGGCCTGCAGGAATCAGTGCAGCTAGGGTGGCGGTGGGGGCGAGTAGGCAGCGATGACAGCCGCTCTTTGTCACACTCCTAGGGACCCGTGCTGAGCTGAATAGTCACACACGTTATCCCTGATCCCCACCGACCTTCTGGGAAAGTACGCTTACTGTATTTGAGGAGGCTTGGAAATCCAGGTATGTGGTCCCACGACCACCTTCCCTCCTGCATCCCGGGCCGCTTCTCCCCTATTGCTCCCAGTTCTTGCACCTAGCTGACCAAAGTTGAGAGACATGCCCAGATGAAATCCCTGGGGGGGCCTTGGCATATTTGGGGCTCCCTGGTAATCCTGATGTCCCGCTAACTGGGGACCACTGCTCTGGGAAGGGGTGTGAGTGGCCTTTGTGTCTGCCTTCCCTTCCATCCTCTGCTGGGCGGTCTGTTCATGCAGCCAGTGCATGAGAAGGACCCCCTTCTGCAGGCCTGGTAGCCCACACCTTGCTGTGCTGAGTACATTTACCCCCTCCAGCCCCCAGGCACCTCCATGTGTGTGCTGTGGGGCCCCCCCAGGTGTGTGCTCATGCCCCCCACCCCCGCCCCTAGGTCTGTGCTCGTACCCCCCACCCCCACCCCTAGGTGTGTTCCCTTCACCCTCCTCCTGGGCCCCCCACCCCCGGGTTGGCCAGGCTTGGAGGGCAGGAGAGCTGGGGTGGGGTGGGTGGGGTGGAGCAGGCCCCAAGGGGTTGCC
>PITA01000244.1:0-114359 GCA_004023965.1 Spilogale gracilis
TTCTTTCCTTCTTTCTTCTTTCTTTCTTTCTTTCTTTCTTTCTTTCTTTCTTTCTTTCTTCTTTCTTTTTTTTTTAAATATTTATTTATTTGACAGAGAAACAGAGTGAGAGAGGGAACACAGGCAAGAGCAGGGAGCTCGATGTAGGGCTTGATCCTGGGACTCTGGGATCATGACCTGAGCTGAAGGCAGACACTTAATGACTGAGACACCCAGGTACCCTAGTAAAGGATTTTCCTTTAGAGTTCTCTTAAATGGCATCTCTGAAAATTATCCTTTCAACTGTAGAGTGTGGATCTTATTTTGCTGAAATTTTCCCTGGACAGTTATTATCTTTTCTTGCCTTTTTCTTCTCCTTCTTTGCCTTTCTCTCCCCGTTCTCTTGTCCTTTCTTCTTCTCTTCTCCTATTATTTTTAAGTCTGAGGGCCCTTATTCCCTTTACTCACTGTAAAGTCAAACTGTATTTACTTTTTGGCACACCTGTGGCACCATACTCGTAGGCTCTTGCAGCCTTGCTAATGTTTCCATTTTTTCTTTGTAAGCATAACTATCCCTTGTCCTTTACAGAGGGCTTTACTGCCTGCAGAAACCTCATCCCCGTAATTCTAGGAGCCTTTTACTTCCCTGGGTATTTCTAACCTGAATTTTGGCCAACTGTGTCTTACAAAGTCAGCAGGTTTTCCCCAAATATTATCATTCAGTGTTTCCTATGTGAAATCCTGTCCTTTCCAATGTACTTGCAAGAAGGAAATAGAAAAAACAATGTGGATATTTATGTAGGATCTTTTCTCTTTACAGCCAACTGCTTGTGAATCCTTAGACAATTTCAGTGAGAGCAAAGTAAACTGCTGATAGAGGGTTAGATGAATAAAGGTTAAGATGGTTGAAGTCTTTTCTAATGTTCCATAGGGAGTGATAGGGCTTATGTAACCTCCAGACAGCTGCTTGAAGTAATTCCCTTGATGTCAGGGAATCTGAGTAAATTTCTAAAATTCAAGGCATTACTATGTCCTCTGCACAGAGGTGAAGTACAAAGCATGCAGATTGCCCCCAAGGTCTTTCTTTAGGCAAGGATCCAGTAAGTTCTCTAGAGTAGCTTAGTCCTGGGAAGGGTGGAAATGGGAATGGAAACTGACAACTGACACCTTGAATATGGGATATAAAAGTAATTTTAAGTCTTGCTGAAACTTAACCCTTAGAAGACTCAATAAAAAAAAATATTTGGATTCATTGCATTTCCATGAGAATATTAGATAATTTTCTTGTTTCTCAAAACTTCAACTTAATTAGCCAACAGTATATCTTTATTAAGGTATATTTATTAGGTAAGTTTTTGGTCTTCTCTGAAATTCTGTTCACATTTGACATAACTTTGAACATCATTAACTTGCTTGACTTATTTCTATTCTGAATATTGATTTTTGCCCTAATTGTCTTCAGATATCTATTCACCTAAGGGGATTTATGATGGGAAAAATGTAAATAGAATGAAATCATTAAGTTTTTGACATGCAAAATAACGTTATGTTGTGTTGTAATATCTTTTCCAATCAGATCATTTCCTTGAATTTTTTTTTGAACTTCTTTATTCTATTTTAGAATATCAACCTCTAATCCTTGAAGAAACATTCACTGGGTTCTCCAACTAATTAGAGAAAACACTCCTAAAGGCCAAGAGGTTGGATTCAATAAGAGGAGACTATAATGTGGGGGAAAGTCCATCCATTCTAGGCCTGGGCATGGTGAAAGAGGGGAGGAAGAGAGGGAAGAATGTACAGTTTTCAGGTCTGTGTGTCCTGATTTTTCTTCCCATGTGTAGCATGTTATGAGAGATTCCAAGGTGGTGGAGCTGTTGTGGGCATCTTACCTAAGACTCTGGAAAAGAGGCTGCTTCTTGTGGGATAGCCAACTAAAACTTGGTTCTTGGGTGACATAGTGCATCTTAGAAATAGTTGACGGTGTGGATGGGGATGTTTCCAGGGGAGTTATTCTTTCTGGGGGAAGGAGCTGTAAGTTAAGCCTGCAGAGAAGACTACCTTGGCTTGGTCTGAATGCAAGGCTTAGCCTTTAGAGATGCCTAATGAATCAGTGGGAGCCAAGATGTGTCTTAATGCAAATGCATTTCATGGACAAAAAGACTGGATCATGTGATCTCCATGACTGGAGGCCAGCATAGTATTTGACAGCCTTGCTGTAGAGACCACAGAAGCAAGAGGATACTAATGTCCAATCTTCTCCATTACACCAGGAGGTTACATGAGCTATGCTACACCTTTCCTTTTTACACACTTAGATGCTAGCTACTTGGGAGCTTGTGTGTGTGTACATGTGTGCACGGGTGTTTTCCTAAAAGATAATAAGCACTAGTGAAGGGTCTATTAAAACTACTAGGTTGGGTTAAGTTTAAACTCTACTGGATCTTTCTTTTTCTCCCTTCCCTTACCTTCTCTTCCATTCCCTTCCCTTCCTTCCCTTCCCTTTCCTTCCCTTCTCTTCCATTTCCTTCCTTCTTCCTTTTTTCCTTCCTTCTTTCCTTCCTCCCATTAACAAGTGATAGGAGCTTTGGAGGAAGACTAGATTTATTCTTTGCCTTCTTGGTTTCCCTTTTCTGGGTTAGTACTTCCACCTGTTTTTAGGTATAAGCCTCTCTCTCTTAAGGTGTCCTAATTCCATCTTTATGCTTTCTGTCAAATGAAAACATCTGTTAAGCTAGACAGTAGTGGATACTAAGAAAATTGTATTTCCTTCAGAAATATTTACATTTAAAATAAGTCCAGGAAAATTTTAATGCTAAAATCAAAGAAAAGGAGGTAATAGCAAAATTTCAGGCTTCTTGGGTCAGTTGAACAAAGAATTAAGGCAATGATTTTTCTCTCAAAGCTCAACACATATGTACATCCTGAGTTGGGGAATGAAGTACCTACAAAATGACTGTTATCTATTCCAGGCCACAGGAATCCCTAATGTTGCAAAAGTTTTCTTTTTCCATGAAATGGAAGGTGTTTGTTTAGGCAGTTGTACTCAAGATCAGCTCAGTGTTAGCCAACTGTCCGGGAACAGGTGCCAAGTATGAAGCAGGGAAGGAAAGGACCTGATCAGAAGAGACAGAACTGGCTCTGGCCTTCTCCACAGGGGTTTGCAGTGCATCTCTTATGAGGTGTCAGCAACATTATCTATTGTTGCCTCCCTGCTGAGAAGCAAAAATCAATGTCATCAGTCTGGGGGTGAGTGAAGGGAGGTGAGGGGGTTGGAATATTTTTGGGACACATCTTTAGATATCTTTAGCTATTTCCCAAATAAGTCTGGAGAAATTTATGATGGTGTGAATCACAGTTCACTGTGACAAAGTGCATGTCTGTGTCTCTTGTTTGGCTCTGGTTGGCTGTGAAAGATGAACCTCAGCCTCAATTAATTATGAGCATCATAAGCACAGTAGAAAGAGTAAAGCAGGTTGTTAAGGTAAATAAAAATGTATCGTGTTTAAGGTGTAAACAGTTGTTCTGTCTAGAATGGATGGAATTTCCAGGTTATAATTACAAAGGATTGCATAATATGGGAAAAGGAAAAAAAGGTTGCATTACAGACCATGTATGAGAGCAGGTATAGGTAAAATAACTTTTAGTTCTATTGCCTTTCCATGGATGTTATGTGTTACATAATTAACACAGTTTTAGGACACTATGGCCTTAGAAAAGTGATTTTGTCTGTGAGCGTTGGTATCAAAGTGTCCTGGGTTGCAATTGTGGCCCAGCCTTCTTTACTGGCTGAATGTCCTTAGGCAAGTCACTTAAAGTTTCTATGAGACAGTCTCATCTGCAAAAACAGTGGTAACAATTACTATTACAAATTATTTCTTAGACTTCCGGATTTTAATTTATGTCATTGACTAAGGAATCATGATAAACCAAGAAGTAAATCTCTCACTCTATTCTGCTTGCATTCAGATTAGGGAACTGGATCCAGTGTGGTCTGTTTCCTTTACATGCACCCATACACACACATGACAGATATGAAGGAGTTGAAGGAGTTGAAGAAATTCCAGAGAAGTGAATTCAGAAATGATTAAAGTTCATAAGTGCAATAAAGAAAAATAATGCAGAAAAGAAGAGTAGGGAGTAATGTTAGGGAAAAGAGGTTATCATTTTAAATAGGATTTGAAAAAAATCCTGAAGAAGATAAAGGATTGGGCCATATGCATATTTGGGGAAAGTGAGGTAGGAGAAGGAATTGCATGTACAAAGTTCCTTTGCTGCTTGGCTTGATCCAGAAACAACAAGGGACCCTTGTGTTGGAATGGTGTGAAGAAGGCAAGACTTTGGACATAACAGGATATAGGATCAGAGCACTAAAAGGGCCACAACACATAAGACCTTGTGGGCCATTCTACAGATTTTGTTTTTCCTTATTACTGAAATGGGATGCTATTAGAGAGTTTGATGAGACCACTTAAGTTTTAACAGGGTCATGTTGGCTGCTGCATTAAGAGAAAAACATAAAGGTGCAAAGATAAGGACAAAAGATCCAAAAGGATGCTATTATAATAATCTGTACAGGAGATGATAATAGGTTGTGAAGAGGAAGCCTGGAAGTTTGTACTTAGTTGGTAGCAGCACGACATGCTGAGATTGAATGTGTGGTATAAGAGAAAGACTTCAGCCTAGGCCCCTGGAAAGGTGAGTTGATATGTACTGAAATGTGGAAGGTTTTAGGAGGAGAAGGTTTGAGAGGGAAGATCAAGAGTGCAGGTTTGGACATGTTAAGTTTTAAATGCCCATCAGATATCTAAGTGAAGCTATCGACTAGGCATGTTTGGGTGATTCTGGAGATCAGAGATGTCCTGCCTAAGGTTATAAATCTGAGAATTATCAGTAGATAGATGATATGTAAAGCCATGAAGCCATATGAGATCATCTAAGAGAGGGTCAAAGAAAAGAAAAGGTCTCAGGACTCAACCCTAGAATTCATCAGTATTAATAGATTGGAGAAAGATGAAGAACAGGTAAGGGAGACTGAGATTAAGGGCCAGAGAGATAAGAAGAGAAGCAGGTGAGTGTGGTTTGCCAGATATTAAGTAAATCAATATTAATGAGGAAATGGACTAAAGAACTGTTGCTGAAGTCCCGTGAAAGATAGCTAAGAACTGAGCAGTGGGTTTTCACAACTTGGAGGTAACTTGTGAATGAGGTAAGAGCAGTTTGGTGGGGACTGTAGTTACGAAATAATAGAAAAAAATATGGGTTTCTGCCTCTGGTTCCTGGCGTAGAGCTCCTAAATACTTAGTAATTTCCTAAGTTATAAGAGCATGAGGTTCATCCTTTGTTCTAATATCTGGTCTTCAACCCTGGTTCTTGACACAGAGCCCCTAAATATCATGGGATTTTTCTGGGTGATAGAAGTGTCTCTTGTTCTAATTCCGGGTGGGTACTTCTGGGTGGCCTCCTGAATAGCTCTGGGATGGGGAGTCATCACCAGAAACACCAGGTCATGATTAGAAGCTTGGAATTTTCAGCCATCTTCACCTCTGCTCCATTTCCTTCAAGAAGGAAAAAGGGGCTAGAGGTGGAATTAATGATCAATTATGCCTATATGAAGAAGTCTCCATAAAAATTCCCAAAGCATGGAGTTCAGAGAGTTTCTGTGTTAGCAAAAACATTTAAATTGTGAGCATATGGCACACCCCAACTCCACGAGAACAAAAGCTTCTGTACTTGGGAAATTTCTAGATCTTTTCCTATGTCTATCTCCATTTAGCTGTTCATCTGTATCCTTTATCATATCCTTTAGTAGACTAGTAAATGTAAGAAAGTGTTTCCTTGAGTTTTGCGGGCTGTTCTAGCAAGTAATGGACCTGAGGAGAGGGATTATAGGAAAGCCAATTTATGAGTGGTTGTCAGAAACACAGGTGAACACCTGGAGACTTGTGATTGGTATCTGAAGAAGGGGAAGGCAGTCTTGTGGGACTGAGTCCTTAATCTGTGGGATTTAATGTTGTCTACAGGTAGATACTGTCAGAATTGATTTAGGTTGTAGGACACTCAGCTGGTGCTGTTGTATTCCTTGGGAATAAAACGTCACATATCTGGTATCAGAAGAGTTGTGAATATGGGGATCATGTGTGTGAGAGAGAAGCACACAGATAGAGTGTGTTTTCTGGACTCAGTAGTTACAAAGGCTGATCAGAGTGGGCTCAAAGATTGAAAAGAGGAATATTGGAGACTGAACTCTTTTGAGATATTTTGTTGTAAAAGGAAGAAGAGAAATAGAGCAGTAACTAGAGAAGAATGTGAGATGAAAGAGGATTTTTTTAAGATGGAGGAAATAATTATACATTTATGTGCTATTGGAAGAGATCTAGTACAAAAGGAAAATATGATGGTACTGGAAAGGAATGGGAGAGTCATGAAGCAATGTTTTTGAGTAGATCAGAGGAAATGGGATACAATGTGTAAATGGAATATTTGCTTTGCTGAAATCATGGTCAGTTTATCCAAAGTTATTAGAAAAAGCAGAACATAAGGCCATAGATGCAGGTCACTTGGTGTATATAATGATGGAAGGTTATGAAGATTTTCTGATTGCTTCTATTTTCTCAGAGAAATAGGATGCCTGGGTTTTATTTGAGAGATTGGAGGAGTGAGAAAGGGAATGGGCCAAAGAAACACAGCAGGATTGCCAGGCAGAGATAACAGTCTTCCTGACACTAGGGGATCATCAGTTTGAGCATTGAACTTTTCTCTGGTCCCATTTGTGTGGATGCAGATATGGCATAAGAGTTGAGTCAGACTTAATCAAGGGTAGAAGTTTGCCAAGTAAATATGAAGTAGTAAGAGAAGAAGAGGGGATTTGGAAGTATATCCAAAAAGACTGATTGTAATTATTGTGATTATGGTAATTATTGAGCATAGATTTAAAACTGGCCTAATAAATGGAGGAGGAGATGATAGAGGGGAAGGACAGTGAAAGATGCCAAGAGCTTTGGGTTGTAGACCATGGTGGGTCAAAAATTAGCAGAGCTGGGAACTAGAGGGAGTTATCTAGAAATAGTAGTAGTGGTAATTTAAATGGTTATGATGGATATCAGAATATAGAATTTATTTACTTTTTATTTTTAATTTTTTTATTCTGCTTTTTTATTACATTATTTTACTTTTTCAGTGTTCAAGATTCATTGTTTATGCCCCACATTCAATGCTCCATGAAATTCATGCCCTCAATACCTACCACCAGGCTCACCCATCCCTCACTCCCCTCCCTTCCATGACCCACAGAATGTTTCTGAGTCCAAAGTCTCTCATGTTTCATCTCCCTCCCTTATTTACCCCAGTTCACATTCCCTTTCCTTCTCCTACTGTCCTCCATATTACTCCTTATGCTCTACAAGTAAGTGAAACCATATGATATTTGACTTTCTCCGCTAGGCTTATTTCACTCAGCATAATCTCCTCCAATCCAGTCCATGTTACTACAAAAGTTGGGTATTCATCCTTTCTGATGGAGGTATAATATTCATTGTATATATGGACCATATCTTCTTTAGCCATTTGTCTGTTGAAGGGCACCTTGACTCTTTCCACAGTTTGGCGATTGTGGCCATTGCTGCAATGAACATTGGGGTACATATGGCCCTTCTTTTCCCTATATCTGTACTTTGGGGTAAATACCCAGTAGTGCAATTACAGGGTCATAGGATAGCTTTGTTTTTAATGAATCTCCACACTGTTTTCCAAAGTGGCTGCACCAACTTGCATTTCCACCAACAGTGTAAGAGCATTCCCCTTTCTCCACAGCCTCTCCAACACTTTTTTCCTGTCCTGTTAATTTTGGCTATTCTGACGGGTGTAAGGTGGTATCTCAATGTGGTTTGATTTGAACTTTAGATTTCATTATTGTAAGGTTTTTTTAGGTGAATTAAAGAGACCCCAAGGAAAAATGATCCTTAGGATGAGCTTTATTGCCAGCACCCTCAGGCGGGTTCCACGACTTGGGAGAGGAGAGTCAGGGAAGTCGTACCCGAGTTGGGGAGTGTAGGGTTTTTAAGCCTGGTTCTGGGTCTGGATTAGGGTTTTTTTTTTCCCATATTAGGCAATGGAACATCATGTTCCTAGGTGATTGGCTGGGGTTGGGGAAAGCTCAAACGAGGGTGGGTGGTCCCTGGCTGGAAAAGTCCCAAATGGAAAGCTTTGGTCTCTCGTCTAGATTTTGATGTACTGGAGATGACGTGGTGGCCATGGCTGCTTTGGTGGGAAGATCAGTCATCTTGACCTAGTCTGCAATGTCCACCATTTTGGGTGCCCCTGTCTCTCAGCCTAGCCCAACATCCTGACATTTTGTTTTATATAATGGTGTGAAGGGCGTCGAGTCTATTCTGGCTACTTCCTGCTGACGGTGACCGTTGGGCATCATCATAGGGGAAGTCGGAGGTGGGCAGGCGAGAGTAGGGCTGTAAGAGGAATTGATTTACTGAAACTCACGTCATCTCTCAAAGGCGTTCCTGTAGATATCTAACAAGGCAGGGGGCAACCGAGATTAGTAACAGGATTAAGTTCAGGGGTCCCGCTAGGGGGAGGAGCCAAGTTACCCAAGTGCGGGGGGTCTGGACCCCATAGGTGGGAATCCTGGCATCTCAACTGTGTCCGGTCTCTGAGTTCACGAATTTTGGAGGTGACTATGCCCAACTGGCTAACATAATAGCAACATTCTTCATTTAGGTAGAGGCAAGTGCCCCTTTTTTCCGCTGTTAGGAGGGCTAAGGTTCACCTATTTTGTAGGGTGACGGCTGCAAGGCTGATAATCTGCATCTACAGGGCAGTAAGGGAATTGACAGTGACTTCATGTCATCATTAAGTGCCTGTGAAAGCTTGTAATAAAAGTTTATTGAAGTTCCGAGGCCTGCCGCTCTGGTGGCAACACTGGCAGTCAGGCCTGCCCCAATAAGTAAGGGAAAGAAGGCTGCCCATCTGTTTCAGCGGGTAGGGAATAGGATAGACATGAGGTGATCGGGGAGATAGATGGTAGTAGAAGGAGACAGTAAGATGAAGATGCAGTCTAGGGAGTCATTGTCGGTTAAGCATCGGTAGATTCCCTCTGGGCATGAAAGAAATATCCCAGGAGGGGTGCAGTAGGGTAGGGAGAAGACGGCAATGGACGGGTTGAAGGTGAGGATATCCGGAGTTGAGGAAAGTTTAAGAATAGGTATGGGTCTTCCTATGGCCCCTGTGTGGACCATTTGGTTAGTAATGGTGGTGTTGGGTAGGGGCCACATTGTCAGAATGGGGATTCCGATGATATTCAAATGGTAGAGAAAGGGAAGCAGATCCAGCAGTCGCTGTGGTCCTGAGATAGGTTTCACCACAGGTTATATATAACTGGAGTTAATGAGGGTTATTGTTAGTTGGTCAGTGGGGGAAGATCTCTGTAAATTATCGAGGTTCATTCCTTTGTAGGTGGGGGTATTTTGAGCCTGCAAACCGTCATTTATGGCCTGGATTATCCGCTTGGTTTGATTGTGTTTAGCCTGGTCTTGGACCCCTGAGGCCCCGTCAGAGAGTCCCACTTGGGCCAAATAGGTCCAACAGACTGGCCCAGAGGGGGAGTCCGTTGCACATTTTGCCTGAGTTTTACCAATTCTTGAGGTCCAGAAAGTTTTTCCTGGGGCATGGGTGGAAGCGCAGGTGGTTGGAGTTTCTCTCTGGTAACATTCCAGGGGCATGTAAGTATAGAATTGGAAATAGCGTTTTTTTTCCTGTGCCACGCATGCATTGGTCACATTCAGCTGCCCTGGTCAGGTGGGGTAGAAGGATAAGGATTAGGACTATGTACCAGCTGGAGTTGGGTTGGGCCTACCATTTGGGAGGTCCACTCATCCAAGGTTGGTACGCATTTAAGGTTGTTAATATGTACCCAGGGCTGATGTATCAGCAATTTTTCTGTGGTTGGGGTGGTGAAGATGACCATATGTGGTCCTGACCACCGTGGCTGCAGGGATCCTGGCTGCAGGTGCCTGAGGAGGACTTGGTCTCCAGAGAACAGGGCTTGGAAAGGAACCTCCTTCTCATCATGGTTGTCTGGAGCAGGTATGGTCACATCAGCATGGGCCCTTAAGAGGGCTTACAGAAGATTTAGGTAAGTTAAATTAGAAAGAAGGGGTGGGGGAGGATGCTGGAAGGTTGTGGGTTAGGAGAAATGGTCGGCCGTACCGGAGTTCAAATGGACTTAATCCCAGGAACCACGAGGAGTTGCCCTGAGTCCAAGTGAGGGTGAGGGGCAGTAAGGTGGGCCACGAGAGATGGGTTTCTAAAATAAGTTTGGTGAGTTGGTCCTTGAGTAAGCTGTTAGCCCTTTCTACCTTACCCAATGATTGGAGATGGTATGGGATGTGGAGTTTCCAGGTGATATTAAGAATTTCCACAACCTGGTGAGTCATGCTGGAAATGAAGGCAGGTCCATTATCCGACTGCAGGGTTCAAGGCAGTCCAAATGTGTTGGGATGATGTGTTCAATGAGGACTGTGGCCATGACATCTGCTGTCTCTTGGGCTGTGGGATATGCCTCAATCCACCCTGTGAACATATCTACCATGGTTAGTAAGTACTGGAAGGATTTGTGACAGGGCATGTGGGTAAAGTCCAGTTGCCAGTCTTCCCCAGGCTGGTGTCCATGAAACTGATGGTTGGGTCCTGGCCTATGGATCCTGCCTTGAGCGTTAACAGCTGCACAGGTTCTGCAGGCTCTATGTATTGCCTCTATTATTTTGGAGAAGGAGGGGTGATGAAAGAGGGGTTGTAGGAACAGGTGGAGAGCCTTTGGGCCAATATAGAGGGACTGATAGATGTTGGTTATTAGGGTGTGGGCCACACCTTCTGATAGAACAATTTTATCTTGAATATAGATCCACCCCTTCTCCCCTGACTTTCCTCCTAAACAGTTGGAGGGTTTGTATTTCTTTATCAGAGTATGATGGGTTGTGTGGGGTGTTGAGGAAGAGAATCAGGGCCAAGGGGGTATTTAGAGCCATCTACCTGGCTGCTGAATCTGTCTTATTGTTTCCCAGAGAGATAGGGTCCCTGGAGGCCTGGTGTCCACAGCTATGGACCACGGCAACCTCAACAGGGAGGTTGAGGGCCTCAAGTAGTTTGGCGATAAGTGGTCCATTGACTATGGGAGTTCCCTTGGTGGTCAGAAACCCTTGCTCCTGCCAGAGGATGGAGTGCATGTGTGTGATGAAATAAGCATATTTAGAGTATGTATATTGTGACTTGCTGTCCCTTTGACAACTGGAGGCCCTGGGTAAGAGCTATTAGTTCGGCCTTGGGAAGTAGTCCCGGGGGCCCATCTCTACCACTGCATCTGAGGTGACCACTGCATAAGCTGCATGCCTTCGGCAATCTGGGGCAGGGAGGGAACTCCCGTCCACAAAATGGACACAGTCAGGACTAGACAACGGCTGATCAGAGAGTCCTGGGAGGGAGGGGGTTAGCTCCTCTAGGAGTTATGGGCAGGAATGAGAGGGCACAGGGGTGGACGAGGGTGATGGCAGCAGGGTCACTGGGTTTAGGTGAAGAGAAGGAGAGAGAGAGACCAGAGGATTTTCGATAAGAGTAGGTGATGTAGTTGGAGGTGTGAGGGGGTGACTGAGCCAGGGATCGGTGAGTAACCAGATCTGAGAGTCAATGGGGAGAATAGACTGTGAGAGACCTTCCAAGGGTGAGTTTAAGGGCATCCTTAGTAAGAGAGGGGGGCTGCTTCCAGTGCTCTGAGGCATGGCTGTCATCCCTGAGCTGTGGTGTCCAATTATTTTGACAGATAGGCTAGGGCTCTGTAGGTGGGTCCAACTGGTTGTGCTTAGAAGGCTGGTTGCCGAGCCAGAGCACTCATCAGTAAAGAGGTGAAAGGGTTTAGAGGAGTCAGGGAGTGCCAGGACTGGTCCAGTGGTGAGACAGTCCCACAGCTTAGAAAACAGACACCGGATGGAGGTGGGATCGGTTAGGGGTCCTTGGGGGGTTTCCTTTGCCACCTGGTATAGGGGTTGGGCTAGGATGGCAAAATTAGGGATCCAGTGTCTAAAGAAGACCACTAGTCCCAGAAAGGAGAGAATGTCCTCCACATTTTGGGGAGGCTGGAGTTCCCAGAGGAGATGGATGCAGTCTCTGGTGAGGGATTTGGAAGTAGGGGTTAAGGAAATCCCCAGGTAGGTGACTGAGGGTACACAGTTGAGCTTTAGAGGGGGTGACCCAGTATCCCTTGGCTCCCAGGAAGTTGAGTAAGGTGGCAGTATCTTCTCAGGATAAGGAAAGGGACAGGCTACAAAGGAGAAGATAGTCCACATATTGGAGTATGGTGCTAGCCTTAAGGGTGCATTGTAGTAAATCTGTGGCTAGGGCCTGGCCAAAAATATGGGGACTGTCCCAGAATCCCTGGGGAAGCATGGTCCATTCCCACTGTCCTGAGGCATGTGTGTCAGGGTTCTCCCAGGTGAAAGCAAAGAGATAGTAGGAGTCGGGATGTAGGGGAATGGTAAAGAAAGCATCCTTTAAGTCTGGCACCATGAAGTGAGAGGTTTTGGGTGGGATGTGAGATAGTAGGGTATAGGGATTAGGGACAACTGGGAGGAGCGGGATTATGGCTTTGTTAATGAGTCGCAGGTCCTGGACCAGTCAGTAGGCTCCGGAGGGTTTGTGAACAGGCAAGATAAGGGTATTACAGGGGGAGTTAATAGGAATGAGGAGTCCCTGCCATTTTAGGTGGTCAATGATGGGTTTAAGGCCCTGCTGGTGGGGCAGAGAGATGGGAAACAGCGCCCGGAAGGGGAACCGGGAGTTGTATTTTTACGGGGGCATGATGGGATGTGACGATTGGGTTAGAGGTGTCCCATACTTTTGGATCTACCAAGGGTAGGCATTCTGGGGGTGGGGATGGTGAGATAGAGAGTAGGGGTAAAACAAGACATTCTGAGGTTGAGGGAAAGGGTGAGAGGCGGATGGTAGCTTGCAGCTTGTGGAGGATGTCCCTTCCTAGTAGAGGCACTGGACAGAAGGGAATGATTAAGAAGGAGTGTAAGAAGGAAAACCCCTCCAGGCTGCAGGTAAGGGGAGGAGTTGCCCTGGGTGAGGAGGAGGTCCCATCAATCCCCATAACAGTGACTGGTGAGGGTCGGATTGGTCCAGAGTAGGATGGCAGAACTGAATAGGTAGTCCCTGTGTCCCACAGAAAGGAGACGGACTTACCTGCTACCTGGAGCGTGACCCTGAGTTCAGCCTGGATGAGAGGGATGACCAAGTCTGGGCTCCGTCAGTCATCTTTCAATCCAAGCAACTGGAGGGCAGGACTTACGGTCTCAGAGTTTCCCCTGTGTAGAGGCACCAAGGATCCCCTGAGGCTTGGGCAGTCTGATTTCCAGTGGGCAGTCTGATTTCCCATCAGTTGACACCGAGGGTAGGTCAGGTTGGCACCTTTGGATTAGGACACCGATGAGCCCAGTGACCCTCGGCCCCACATTTGAAGCAGGCCCCTGGAGGGGTATGGCTAGTTCCTCCTTTTTGTTGGCTCCCGGAGCCGGCCAGCTGCAGGGTTGCTACCAGGGCCTGGGTCTGCAACGGAACCTTTTGCTGGAGCCTGGCCTGTCGTTTAAGTTTGGCCGCCTCCTCTTTGGAGTTAAAGATTTTAAAGGCCACTTTCACTAGGTCAGAGATGGGGGTCTGTGGTCCCTCCTTGGCCTTTTTTAGTTTTTTTTGAATGTCTGGCACCGATTGGGAGATAAAATGGGTAGCCAGGACTGCAGCCCCTGCCAGTGAAGCTGGATCGAGGGGAGTGTACTGAGTTAGTGCTTTGGTTAACCAGTTGAGGAACATGGCCGGGTTTTCACCAGGGGTCTGGATAATTTCTCTGATTTTGTCATAATTGACCGCCTTGTTGGAGGCTGCCCGCATGCTGGCAGTGAGACATTGGACCATGTGGTTGTGATGCTGGTTGCCATCTTGGCCATTCTGATAGTCCCATCGGGCTCTACAGCTGGGACCGCCTGAGCGCCGATGGGCATGGTGGCCTCAGTGAGGTGGACCTCATCAGCATGTTCTCAGGCAGCAGCCTGAATGCGTTCCCTCTCTTCAGTAGTGAGGGTGGTAGTTTAGACAATGTGGAGGCCATGCCAGGTAAGGTCATAGGCCTGATCTAGGTACTGGAATTCTTTGATAAAGTTGTCTGGGTTGGCAGAGAAGGAACCTAGACGCTTCTCTGTTTGGGGAAGGTCCTGGAAAGAAAAAGGTGCGTGGACCCAGACGACCCCTTTTGCCCCTGCGACCTCCCGTAGGGGGCAGACTAAGTGTGGAGAGGGGTTATGGGACTGGGTGCTGGTGGAGATAGGAGGGCATGGAAGGGGGTCCCCTTGGGGGGTGGATTCCACTGCGACATTCAGGTGGGGGGTTTTAGGTGTGGTAGGGGTGAGCGGGATAGGAGTTGGATTGGGGTTCTGCTGAGGAACGAGGGGTACGGGAGGCTGGGGGACAGGAGTATGGTGGGATGGAAGAGGAGGTAGGAGAGGGGCCCTCATTGGGGGGCTAGATAAATTTTTGGGAGGCTCGGAAAGGGGAGAGGGAGTACGGGGGGTTGGGATCCTTGGGAAGTGTAGATCGGAGGGTCAGAGGAGGAGATCGGGCAAGGAGAACCTGAGATATAGAGCAGTGAGAGCATAAGGGAGGGCAAGAATGCAGGGTGAAAAGGCCTGGACGTAGGGAACCTCAGGCCATTTGCCTTGGCATCTGCAGAGATTGTCAAGATCCATAAAGATCTGGTAATCAAAGGTGCCCTTGGGGGCCCATTGAGATTGGTTGTCTAACTGATATTGGGGCCAGGAGATGATACAGTAGTGTATGAGGCACCCACCTGTGCAGGTCCTGGTCCAGCTCTGAGGTCTTGAGATTGGCCGGAAGGCAACCCAAGGGCGTTTTTGGATCAACTTTGGACTGGGAAATTCCCATAGCCACCTCGCCTACTCGTTCAGGCCATGGAGGAAAGCGTCTCTTTGTCTGTGTGCTGGACTGCAGACTGAGAAAGAGGGGTGTAGCTGCCAGAGAATGAGGACATCTCCCAATTCTTTGGAGCTCCGGAAGGAAGCCACCTGGTAGCCAGATGGGTGTCTGCCCTGACATGGTTGCGATTAGGGCAGGGCATCCCAGAGGGGGCTTAGGGCTAGGAATGCTCACTGCAGTCTTGAGAACAGTGCTCTGAGGTTCCGGGTCCGGTTGCGGGGAGGAGAAAGCCTCCTCACCGAGATGGGGGCTCGATCTCCCCTGGGGTTTCGGCACCAAATGTAAGGTTTTTTAGGCGAATGAAAGAGACTCCAAGGCAAAATGATCCATAGGATGAGCTTTATTGCCAGCACCCTCGGGTGAGTTTCCACGACTGGGGAGAGGAGAGTCGGGGAAGATGCGCCGACGCTGGGGAATGTGGGGTTTTTTTAAGCCTTATTGGTTCCGGGTCCTGATTTGGGTGGTTTTTTTCCCCCCATATTAGGCAATGGAACGTTGTGTCCCTAGGTGATTGGCTGGGGGTGGGGAAAGTCCAGACGGGGGTGGGTAGTCCCTGGCTGGAAAGTCCCAGATGGAAAGTTTCGGTCTCCCGTGTAGGTTTCGATGTACTGGAGATGACGTGGTGGCCATGGCTGCTTTGGTGGGAAATTCAGGCATTTTGACCCAGTCTGCCATGTCCACCATTTTGGGTGCCCCTGTCAGCCGGCCCAGCAATTATTAAATGGGAAGAAGAGGAGTGTCAGGATCTGACTTCTTTTCTTTTCTTTTCTTTTCTTTTCTTTTCTTTTCTTTTCTTTTCTTTTCTTTTCTTTTCTTTTCTTTTCTTTTCTTTTCTTCTCTTCTCTTCTCTTCTCTTCTCTTCTCTTCTCTTTTCTTCTCTTCTCTTTTCTTTCCTTTTCTTTTCTTTCTCCTTTCCTTTCCTTTCTTTCTCCTTTCTTTCTCCTTTCCTTTCCTTTCCTTTCCTTTCCTTTCCTTTCCTTTCCTTTCCTTTCCTTTCCTTTCCTTTCCTTTCCTTTCCTTTCCCTCTCACTCTAACTAACTATGCTCTATAAAGAATGGGCTCTAGTTGTAGCTGGAGAACATGAGCAACAGTAGGAGGTGATGAGAACCAGAGAGATCTGACATGTATGATAGAATGAAGTTAACAGAAATTTCTAATAAATTGAGTATAGAGGTAGACAGATACTTTTTGGTCAAGCCATTGGGTGACAGTTGGTGCTGTAATACTGGGAGTGAAAAAACGCATTTCCTTCAGGAGGGAAACAAGAACTCTCTTTTGAAGATATTCAGTTTGAGATACTTATTAGATATCCAAGAAATATCAAATAGTCTGTATAGAATTATAAAGCTCAAGGGAGGGTCAGGGCTGCAGTCTGAGGGTAAATAAGAGGATAGTACTTAAATTAGTGGGTGTGCCTGAGCTTACTCAGGGAGTGAGACTAGGAAGAGGGAAAAAAAATACTGTGTTTATGAGTGAGCACATGGATGAGTATAAAGAATAAATACATTTAAATAAATAAAAAGCAAAGTTAATAAGCAATGAATTTGACTTATAAAAAAGACATTCTCTTCTTTAACTCCCTCAGGAAGGGAAAACAAAACCACCTTCTGGGATGCTGGGCAATTGAGAAGTAGAGCAGTGGGGAAAAATGACCTTTCTGCTTCCATAAATTCCTCCAGTCCTCTAGGCAATACCTGCTTTACTTAGGTCAGACCATTATCAGAATCACTAAGGAAGATATTCTCCCCAACCAAGTTTGGTAATAAAACAGTTACCAAACAGTCCCAACATATTTAGGTATTTGATGTATCAAGTGACATTTTTTTTCATATTGATGAGTTTGATACTTTGACCAACCATATAGAACCATGAAGATAAATGTCAAAGTTGTCAATTAAAAAAAAAAAAAAAGAGTCACTAAATGCAGCCCAGACTTAAGCAGAGGGGATTCCACAAGGATATGAATATGATTATTGGGGTCAACTTAGAAGCTGCCTACCACAATGACTTATGACATATATATATATGCCATGAAACCATCACCACAATAAAAATAATTGCCGTTTCCATCATCCTGCCAAATTTTTCTTCCGTCCCTTTATAATTCATTCCTCCTTCCACCTCTAGTCTCTGAAAAGTACTATTTCACTTTTTTTCTGCCACCATAGACAGTTTGAATTTTCTTGAAATGGAATTTTACAGTGTGCCTTCTTTTTTCCTTTGGCTTTTCATTCAGGATAAAGATTTTGATATTCATCCATATTGCCTGTCAGTGGTTTGTCCTTGTTATTACTGAGCAGTATTTCATTGTGTGCATATAACACAGTCTATCCATTTATCTGCTGATGGATATTTTGGGTCATTTCCAGTTTGGAATTGTAATGAATAAAGCTGATGTGAACATTCGTGAACATGTTTTTATGTGGAGGTGATGGTTAATTTTATGTCAATTTGGCTAGGCTGTGGTGCCTAGGTTTGGTCAAACAGCAGTTCTAGATGTCGTTTTGAAGAGAACATTTTAGATGTGATTATGATTTAAATCAGTAGACTTTAACCAAAGCAGATTACTTCTGTAATATGGGTGAGCCTCAAGCAATCAAGTTGAAACTTTAAGAGCAAAGACAAGACCCTGAAGAAGGAATTTGTATCAAAACTGCAACGTAGAAACCTTGTCCAACTTTCCAACTCTTTGCCTTATGGAATCAGACTCAACACTGCAAAATCAACTCTTGCCTGAATTTCCAGGCTTCCAGCTTGCCATACAAGTTTCTCACTTGCTAGCTCCTAGAGTTGTAGGAGAAAATTTCTTAAAATAAGTCTCTCTTTCTCTCTATTTTAGTACTAAGAGTGATTCTAGAGAAGCAGAATCTTATGGATGAATTTTCTGAATTGGTTCTTAGGTTTCTCGAATTGATTCTCTACTTTTATTAGATTTAAAGGCACTAATGATCCTATTTCCAGCAGTAAAGAGAGCACTGATAGTCCATGGCGTGATCTGGCAATAGAGCTATAAAAAAAAACACTACTGATACTGCTCATCAAATACTTACAATAGATATGGTTCTGGGTGACTATGTATTGGAAATTTATCTTATTTATGTAGGGCTGCCATAGCAAAATACCATAGACTAGTGGCTTAAGCAATGGAAATTTATTTCACACAGCCCTGGTGACTGGAAGTCCGAGATCAAACTGCCAGGAGGTTTGGTGGCTAGTGAGGGATCTCTCCTTGGATTGCAAATGGCTGTATTCTTGCTGTGTCCTCACATGGCCTTTCCTTTGTGCAGGTAGAGTTAGAGAGAACAACTCGCTGATGTTTCTTTTTCATGTCTGAAGAGCTTTAATCCCTTCAGACCAGAGTCCTGCCCTCATGACTTCAACTAACCCTAATTACTTCCCAGAGACTCCATATCCAAATGCCTTACATTAAGGGTTAGGGCTTCAACATATGGATTGGGTGGGGCAGAGGTGGGACACAAACATTCAATCCATAACAACTTTAGAATACTTTTGTTAAACTAGTATAATAAGATTGTATGGTTGTTCTTAATTATGCTATCTATACAAAGTCTTACGGGTCTTAAAATGTTATTAGAACTCATTCCTTTTTATTATCTTTTTCTTTTTCTGTTTGCTCTTTAATGAATGAATTGATTTATTTTTCGGTTGTCTTCATTATCAGGCCATCTCCTCTCTTGTGCTGGCAAAGAGAACCCAAGCAGCCAAGGATTGTTTGGTGCTGCAACATGTCATTTATAAAAGAGAAAGTAGCTCTTGTTGCTACTCATATTTAAACAATATTCTAGGGAGGATTTTGATTGGCCTGGACTGGGTCACATCACTGGGCAATGTATTATTCTGATTGTCTGGCCCAGGGTCCTATACCTATCTTGGAGCTGGAGATCTTGGTCAATCTGATGAAACCACACATGGTGGACTTGGTGAAGTGGGGTGATTCTGTAAAAGCATGATAAGAGTTCAACTAACATAAGACAGAGACAGTAGATCCATGACACCTTCTATAACTTTCCCAGGCACTCTTTGTTTCCTTTTTCTCCCTTACTTATATTTGGTACATACCTTCATTAAAGTCATTATTGCATTGTAATTGTGTGTTAGCCCTATCTGATTCTCCCTGTGATTATAAATTCTGTGGGGGCAGAAACTGTTTATTTTCTTCTTCATATCTCCATTGCTTAGCATAGTTTTTAGTTCATAAGAGTGTTTAACAAATATTCATTACTGGATCATATCAATTTAATTTTATCTAGTTAATTGCTCTCTTGCTGGAAACTTCATTGTCCCTGAACACTGTTTGCTCCCATTAAGTAAATCTTTCTCAGGTGTTTTTTTTGAGAGACAAAGCCTTTTAAGAAAAAAAAATGCATTATTTACCTTGTACCAAGGAGTCTTTCTTTTCCCTTTTTCTTTCATGTTTCTTGAAATAAGAGTAAAGACTTGCTGTCTCCCCTCTTCCTGCCATCCAGTAATTAAACACTTATTTTTCTATTTATTGTTACAAGTTACCTTCTTGCTATAAAATACATTGGCAAAATTGCAACCTTAGTCCTTCTTTACCATGCCATGGCACCTGGCATTGATTGTCCTTTGGCTTTCATTGTTCTGTGGACGTTCCTGTTTCATTTTCTAAGTTTTTGCTTACTAGAAAAACGTTCTGTGACTTTATACAATTTGCTAGGTGCCATAGATACTGATGTTGACCTCAGCAGCTTTTAAACTAGTTGTTCACTTCTCATTTCCAATATAATTTATACCTAGAATATTCTGCTAGCTGAATATTGTAGCTCTGTATGTGTGCCAGGCCATTCAAAACACTATTAAAACTTTATCCTACTGGGGCGCCTGGGTGGCTCAGTGGGTTAAAGCCTCTGCTTTCGGCTCAGGTCATGATCTCAGGGTCTCTGCTCAGCATCAGGCTCTGTTCAGCAGGGAGACTGCTTTCTCCTCTCTCTGCCTGCCTCTCTGCCTACTTGTGATCTCTCTCCATTAAATAAATAAATAAAATCTTAAAAAAAAAAACCAAAACAACCTTTATCCTACTGAGGGGCACGTGGGTGGATCAGTTGTTAATTGGCTGCCTTTGCTCAGGTCATGATCCCAGGGTCCTGGGATCAAGCCCTGCATCCAGCTCTGGGCTCAGAGGGAAGCCTGCCTTTCTCTCTGCCCCTCCCTCTGTTTGTGTTTCTCTCTCCATGTGTCTCTCTCTGTCAAATAAGTAAAATCTCAAAAAAAAAAAACCTTCCCAAAAAACACCCCCCCCCCAAAAAAAAATTTATCCTACTGAAGTCGCTCTTGTCTCAAGAGCCTTCAGGCCCTCTTTCTTCCCCACTAATTCTTCCAGTTCCAGCTCCGGTGGAAAGAGCATGGTCTCCTTTGTTAGGTTCCACCCACTTTTGACAGTGTAGTCTCTGCTTTCTTCACTGAGTCCAACCTTCTAGGCAACCTTAAATGGCTTCTATTTAAACATTTGCTTTCCAAACATGGCACTTCTGATTATCACGATCGTTCTCTATGCAATATGCAGTCATTAGTTTCTTTCCTATCTCTACCTTTTTAGGCACTTTCAACCAATGCCAACTCTAGTTCTTCCATGATGCCTTTCCGAACTTCCCATTTCAGAGGTGGTTACTCCGCCCTTTAAATGTCAGTAGGAGTTAGATTAGGCTAATCTTTAATTTCAGGAACTCAGAGGAGCTGAGTTAGAATAATAGCACTTAGAATTTACCCCACAGCCTAGGTGGGCAGGGAAAACTGTTCAGTATCTGTCAGATCATAGGTTTTAACTCAATAAACATGAGACGAGTGAATGAATAAATTACTGCTGTAAAACCAGCTCTGCAGGGGTATAAAACATTTGTCCAAGAATGCTTCCATTGGCTGTGCAGAACCCAGTATGGAACTTTTCCATGTTGTTCTCAGTGTCATGCCAGAAATAATACACAGCCTGTCAGCTACCAGCGAACAATGCTTGATTGACGCTAACAGACAAGATAAGGGAAATACGGAACAGAGTGAAGCAGGAATAAGCAGACCAGCTCCACCTCTGAATGCTTACAAATTAATTACCTTCCACAGAAGGGAGGTTATCAAGTGAAAAAAAATACTGCCGGGTAACCATCTATTTTGGGGTGCTGGTCAGTTAGCCACCTGCCCTTTTCTCTCCGATAATTAAGTAAGAGCATAAACAGAATGACTCAAGCGAGGCTGGTTATGTACTGACATGGCTTCCATCAACAGGTCCTCCCAAGGACTTTTACTGGAGATGGTAAACTGAATAGAGATTTTAAACAATATTTTAATTAAAGGGGATGATTTGGCAATCATCAAATTGGCTAAGAGTTCCACTTAAATATAAGAGTAAATTAGAAGCATACTATAGGGGTGTCAGTGTAGTTTTAAATCATTGATCCCGTCTCATCAGGGAATTTACAGCAGTTCTCCAGCTCCTATTATTTATTAATGGAATAAACCCCATGAGCTATGCCAATATTTCAAAGTTGCTTTGGTGACGTGTGTATCTTTAGCTATTGTTGCTGCCTTCTCTGTGTCAGAGTGTGCTTTCAGGCACCTTTTGAGGTTCCTTCAATCTCTATTCAACCTCAATTCTTTTTGCTGTCTTTTGCTGTGACACCTCATACATTCATGATCCCTTTGTCCTCTACTTTTTATTTCTGGTTGACATTTTCTCTTTGGAGCGCTCCCTTTCTTACAGTCCCTTCATGCTCCGTGTCCTGCACCACAATAAAATTCCTTCATGTTTCCCCACAGGCTGCCCTCTCCAAGCTTCGCACTACACACTGTTTTGTCTTTTTATTTTCTCATCCACTTTTCAGTTCTAAGCCTGCAAATAACTCTTTCTGGTGCTACTGCTGTTTGTCTACTAGGAGCCACACTTAATTTATGC
Source organism: Spilogale gracilis (assembly GCA_004023965.1). Lineage (NCBI taxonomy): Eukaryota > Metazoa > Chordata > Mammalia > Carnivora > Mephitidae > Spilogale > Spilogale gracilis. The sequence continues at coordinate 21,951 of PITA01000244.1, forward strand.
TGACAGCATTCATCCTGAAGCTACGCGCTCCACACATCTCGCCATCCTGTTGTTTGCTCATGACTCTGCCGGTGAGAATCTTAAATCTTTTCCGCACCCCTGGGGAAACCCTGTTTTTTGGAAGCAAGACTGGTCTTTGACAGAAGACCTCAAGGAGCTCGCGCTCCCAGGAGACATGCAACCAAGCAAACCAGTAAATAGACACATGCAAACTTTTTTCTAGGTGGTGTTTTAAGTTTCTTCTTTTCCTTTATTTACAGCATTCCAAGGTTGCAACAAAACCATTATCAACATATATAACAAAGAAGATGTGGACCTCCTTCTTCTGGGGCTTGCAAAGTTCCCTAGAGGCTCTTCACATGGCTTATAAAAAAGTTCTTCCAATGGTATAAAATTAAAGTAAAAATGTGACATGAGGTTGTAATATCTTACATTTACATGCAGCTATTTTGTGCACAATGTAGGCAATGTTTGTTTTTTAATTGTGTTTTTAAGGGTACACAATTTCTCCTGTCTTCGACAAACCATTCACCTGTGAAGCTGTATAGTTAAACCCATCCATTTAGAGTTGTTGTGAATCAGGTCAATGGCTTTAAAATATTTATGTGGAAAAAATAGTCCCCTTTGATTAACAGCATGAACTGTTCAGACAGATTTCTCCTAGTCAAAAACCACAGGAAACTGTTCTAAGGTATAGTGAATAAGTGAATAAATGGGTAAATGCTAATATGCATGGAGTAAAGCTGCCTGTGCATTTCATTCTCATCTTTGCGGTAATTTAGAACCTGTTCTTTTTTCTTTTTGAGAAAAACTGTCCATCAAGTTCAAATATACAATGGTTAATGTGGATAAAAGGCCATCAGGCATTTATATGAAGCTACAATACATCTTTTCACTAGCCATCTCATTTTGGGATTTAAATCCAAACTCATCAAAGGAAATAAAAAAAACCCCTATTAACACATTACATATTCTTTAAAGAAGAAAATCAGTATTTTACTTTTTTGACAGTTGAATGAAAGGGTTTAGACATATTTCAAATGCAGGAGAAAAAGCCTTTAGTTCCTTTTGCAATAGGAAGACAAACGTACTATACTGGGAAGACTACACAGAAAACCGGGAAAGAAACCACAGAGTGTGTGGCCGCAGTCCCATCAGATCCGAACGGAGCAGCGGCTCATCGGTTCATTTCTTTTTTCTCAGCCCGAGTCACCTCCCACAAGCTTTACAAAAGCAGGGAATCGAACACCAGCTTCAGAGCAATTGCTTTCTTGAGATATGTGCTATTTTATTAGATATAATTTTGAAGTTATAACATGGAGGGGATGATATATTTAACCAGATTGCAAAACTGAAACACAACAGTGAGCCTCACATTAGTTAAATAAATAAAGGGGCAGTAAACAGACAGGGACAAGAGACTTGGAGAAGAGTCATTTTTGTCATGTACAATGTCTTTGTACTTGCTATTCAGACACTGAAGAATATATATTTTAACAAATGTCCTTTTATAAACACATGGAATATTCATTTGTTGAATGAAAATGTAATATATTATGTGTATAGTATATAATACTGTACAAATACACTATATTATGTAGAAAGAAAAACTTGGTTTAATGTCCTCAGAAACAGAGGTTTTCAACTAGTACTTTTGACATTTTGGGTCACATGAATCTCTGTCATGGGGTGTTTGGCAGCATCCTTGGCCCCTGGACCCACCGGATGCCAGCAACAATTCCACCTGTCATGACAGCCCCAGATGTGGCCAGGTGTTGGCAAATGTGTCCTGGATGGCATGTCTCCTCTGGTTGAGAGCCACTGATGAGAATGGAAGCTACAGTGAGCACTATTGAGGTCTATCTACATAGTTTTCTATTCTTTCTCTTTTCAAGGCTAATTTGTGGTTGGGTAGGAAGGATGGGTTCATTTTAATGATTAGTAATTTAATGGTATATACTGGCTTCATAGGGCTGCTGTAACAAGGTTTGACAAATTGGGTGGCTTCAACAACAGAAATGTTCTGTCTCACTGCTTTCTTCTGAGTGCTGTGAGGGATGGTCTGGAGTAGGCTTTTCTCCCAGCTTCTGGCAGTCTCGAGCACCCCTTGCCTCAGAGATGGTACTCTCCCAGGGTCTTCACATTGTATTCTTTTTACATGTGCTGGTCTTTGTGTACAAATTTCCCCTTTTATAAAGACGTTAGCATGTCAAACAGGGCCCACACTAACGCCCTCATTTTAACTTAATTACTCTGTAAAGACCCTATCTCCAAATAAGGCTGGGGGTTCCAATGCCAATCTATTTTTTGGGGGGGGATGCAGTTCAACTCATAACAGTATGACTTCAACTATTGTGCATTGCATGCCGGAAACAACTCTCTGGCATTTAACCACTAGCTGCTTTAGCTTCTACTCCTTGGTTGACATGTCTGTCACATCGTTCTTCTGGGGGGACAAAAATGGTATGATGACTTTTGTATGAATTTTTAAGGCACCCGGAAGAGTGGTTGGCTAGGTTTTGTTTGAATGAAGAAAAAGTGTTCCTTTATGCAGAGGGGAGGTGGTTTTTCAGTTTAGCTCTAACTGATGTCGATTCACATGAATGAACTTGTCTATTCTCTTCTTAATTCCTATGAATATTCATTATTTTTTACTTTCATTTTAATTTTTTTAACAGGGACTTTATTCATTTATTTGAGAGAGAGAGAGCGCACAAACAGGGAAAAGAGCAGAGGGAGAGGAAGAAGCAGACTCTTTGCTGAGCAGGGAGCCTGATTAAGGGCTCAATCCCAGGACCCTGGGATCATGACCTGAGCTGAAGGCAGGTGTTTGACTGAGCCATCCAGGCACCCCTCATTTACATTTTATTTTTATTTTTAATTGAAAAATTAAATGCACATTTATAAAATGAATAAGCAGAACATATTCAAATAGAATGTATAGTCAATAACTAACAGTGTATAATCAATAATCTCTTCAATTCTCTGGCCTTCTTGAAAGGCGACAATTTTTGACAGTTTCTTATATATTCTTCCAGAATATTCTTATATCCAGAAAATATGCTTATGCTTTTTCTATGTTCTCTGATTTCTCCCTCTTCAGTTCTCAACATGAACTGCCAACTACCCCCTCTTATTCCCCCACCTCCCACATGTGCACTAGAAAAATAGCAAAAAACTAGATATAGATAGCACATTTTCAAAGACAAAGATCCAGGTCTGTGATTTATATAGGTATGAAATAAAGGTCATATACTGAAGATTTGTATAGAACCAAACACTTGCTAAGAGCAAGCTGAAGGCATGTTTTGGATTTGCCATGATCCAGAGCCACAGTCATTACAGAATGCTGAGAATACAGTGAGAACAGTGAGATGGGCTGCATAGATCCTCAGGAGGCCTGGCTATAATTGGATGCTGCTTGAGAACTCTGGGCACTGTTGAGAAGTTCTTGAAAAGCCAAGAACAATGCCAGCAAGTCAGGCTCTTGTTAAAGCCAGCATCATCTCCGGCTCATGTGTCCCCATAGAACTTGCCTAGAATGAGATGCTTTACAGTGAAAGATCCCACGGTGTAGAAAGAGCCTCCAAAACTCAAGCAGAGGAGGAGAAAAACTGCCAGAATTCTTAGTTCTAACTGAATTGGCACAAGTTACACAAACTAGAAAACACTAATGAAAAGAAACCTGTAACATCTGATTTAAAGTTCAAATATGAATGTGGTGCCTTCATTTTCAAAGATGAAGAAACCACTCTGAGAGCTATTGAATAGATGCACTGACTGAGTTATTTCTTGGTGGTACATAGTGGCTTTGTGCTGAGTCAGCCTCTTCTTACCATGTTCCTATGCATGTTATGGTAGGCATAGACTGGCAGTTGGCAGGAAGAGAATTCTCTGGGTCTATATCCTGAGGAAGCTTGATTACAATTGATGGTAAGCAACCTCACAATTTAGGGAGATGACATTAGCTCCCTGTTTTAATTGACTTCACTGGCACTATCAAAACCATACATGTTTAAAGCTCAAAATAGAAGTATGGGGAAAAAAAGTCTTTTAATCTAGTAAGGTTTGTGAAAAGTTTTATCTAATATCTGAAAAAAAATTTAAACAAGAGCAATCCTACATTTTACTTAATGTGAAGTTAAACATTGCAAGTAAGATATGCTGTCCTGGCACATTTTTATTAATTTTTGTTGATGCATGTTATCATAGACTGAATAATTGTAAGTTTTGCTAGCCTGCAGTTTTAGAATACTAATGAGGAAGGCGGTTATTATTTTGCTTTCTTTCAAATATCATAATTTCTCAGGCTGAGCTTAAAATTTTTATGGGAAAGGTTTTAGGTAAGCTATTTATAATTTAGGCCTGAAACAACCTTAAAAACACTGGACTATTTGAAACTTTATCTTCTGAATTTTCTCCACCATGCTTGTCTAGAATTATCAGCACAAAGAATCCCCTATGCTCAAAAGCTTTAAAATGAAAATATTTAGTACCCATTCATAAGTTATTGAATTTTCTTTATCTTATAGACTTCCAGAGTGGTGGTAGATTTGCGAACAGCAGTCTCTTAGCCTCTCACAGACAGTTGAACATCTTACTGGGGTCACAGTGTTGGGAAAATGCCCACTGACAACAGCAATTATTGTGTCTGTGACTTGCCTAACTCAGTTGATTGTCCTCTGTGTTAATCTCAGAAAAAAATGGATGACTCTTATCTCTTCAGGAAGCAACTTCTGTCTGAACCACTTTGGTGGGTAGAATTCTAAAGTGGGCTCTGAGACATGTCCTCCCTGCTCTGCCCCAGCAGGTGAACATATCCTATACAATCTCCTCTGCTTGATTGTGGGTGGGACCTGTGGATGTGATGGGCTAGTCACATCCATGAATATATTATAGTATATAAGACTCTGTCTTAGAAGTCTGGAGGGAAAGATTCAAAGCAAGAAAGACTATGACCTACTGCTCTTGAAGATAAAAGTTGCCGCAATTCAGGGAAGACGACATGGCAGTAAACCAGAGGTAGCCCCCAAGAGGTGAGAATGGACCTCAGGCAGAAGTCAGAAAGAAGACAGTATCTCAGTTCTATAATCACAGGGAGCTGAAGTCTGCCAACAACCAAGAAGCCTAGAAAACTCTAGGCCTCAGATAAAGTCCCACTCTGGCTGACAGTTTGCAGCTTTATGACCATAAACAGAGGACCCAAGAGAAATGTGCTGGACTCTTGGCCCTGGGAAACTCTGAGTTAATAAATTCATCCTCTTTTAAGCAGCTAAGTTTGTGGTCATTTGTTACACAGCAATGGAAAATGAATACAAAGTGTTCTTATCTAGAAATCCAAATTCTTTCATATATTCTAAATATTTTCAGGTTACAAAGCACATATGAAATCTTGCTTAAGCAAAATATTACTGGATACTAACCATTATTTTATCTAAGGCAATATGAAGCTGAATACCTAAAGCAGAACAATATAAGCATGGCTCTGCATTTTGTAAAGCAGGACACTGATAATTTCCATCTATTCAAGAGATCTTTAAGTGAAATATTTTATTTCTGACTTTGTTACAAGTTATTTACAAGAGAGACATGGAGATTAAGAAGAGGAAGGCCTCCTGATGTTGTAGATGAAATAATAGGAAAGATGTACCTTTCAGACACTTCTAGAGAAGATGATATTCTCACTCACAAGGACTCGGGACAGTCTGGATGCTTGAGCTTTGGAGAGAGAGACTCCATGTGCCCTTATTTAACATTCTCTGGCTTGGGCTCTTTGGGATAGAATTAAACTTATATAAATATCTGTGCTCAGATAGGGAGAAGACCAGTGCAAAATCAGGCATGTATTCACTTAAATTCTTGGTAAAATACATTCATAAGATGTCATCCAGCAGTTCCCGATTTGAACACAGCGATGTTACTTTCATGAGTGCAGTGAGTCACCACCATGTTTGTCTAGTCTACCATCTTAGGTAATTAACTATCTTGTGAAGGCCTCAATTTTCCTACCTGTGAAGTGTGGGATGATCATGCTTACTTATGTTGCTCCCAGAGCTCCTAGAGCAAATTGTGAAGGAATGGGTGGTGGATAGGTGGGAAAAGAGTTGATCTGATTGATGGACAGTGAGAAGTTGAAGGAAGCATCCATGATGCAGAAGCTGAACTTTGAATTTTGGCTGAGAAAACCATAAAGAGTTGAATGAGGAGACAAATTTTTTGTGGGATATGGTGCAAATAGAAAACAAGTGTTGGATGATTATAGCACAGTAATGGGAAGATGTGACTCAGCAAACTGCAGACAGGAAACCGGCTTCCTTCAGGTAACAATGTCTTTATCTGGTGGAAGATAGTGTTGGCAGAGGGGAAGAAGGCTCACTGGGGACATGAGGAAGGAATTGCTGCAATCAGTAAATATTTTGGTGACAGGGTCCTTCTGTGGATATTTGTAAGGAAGGAAAGGTGAAGAAGCGTGGGCCACAGCCTAGTCATTAGAGACGTACTCATTGTTTTGGAAAAAGGAAAATGGTAATGATAAATGGAGATCTGCAGAGGACAGAAATATGGAAAAAATATGCTGTGATAATACAAGTTGGAGACCCTGAGGCTGGACCTATTTTCCAAAGAGAAAATGGAGGTAATCTAAGAAGAATATTAACAAGGTAAATGAAAAGAATTTGATCACTGTGGAAGTTTGCTTAAATAATATTCATTAGCTGACTTTCCAAAGGACAAAGAACATGGGTACAGCTTTTATAGGAAGTAAGAAAGTGGACCCACTTATGGGGAAGACAAGTTATGGGGACAGCTCTGCATACTTGACCTTCCTCTACTCCTGGTTGCTTGCCTTTTTTGTGAGCAGATAAAACTGAAAGCCAAATTATTTTTTAGTCATTGGAACTCATGTAAAAAACTTGAAGAAGAGTGTTAAAATGATTGTTGAAAATGAGGTTTGTGGATAGAATTTATCCATGTTAATATCATCCTCCATCATCATCATCACCATTGGAAATTAGCTGACTCCCTTTAAAAAGAAAGATACATAGAAAAACTCAACCAGACTGGGGTGTACATATCAGATATAAGGGATAATACACAATATCCAGTTTTAGTTGTTCTGGTGACATTTTCTTGACATTTGAATAGCAGCTAAAGAAACTTTTCCAAATATAGGATCATCATTTACTGTATAAAAAGTTACAACATTCCAAAGAAGAGTGGGATTTAGAAACAGTATTAGTGTAGCACAAGAATTTAAGGTACTTTGAAAGCCAAGACCAATCAAAAAAAAAAAAAAAGAGGTGAGGAAAGGAATGAAGACTAGATGTTCCATATATCGATGAATGTAAATAGCTACAGGGCATATTTCAATTTCCCATAATGTATTGTGCTGTTGAACAAGCTTATTCAATTACTCTGTCTCATTTCTTTCTGTTTGATCAAGTCATTAGTCCTTATCTGGTTGTACTTTCTTCTCTCGCACAAGGTATTCCCATGACCAGAATTTCACCTTCATGATGGTCTTAAGGTTTCATGGTTTCCACTTTGACCAGCCTCAGACTCAGCCACTTGCACAATATGCTTTCCCTTCTCTTCCTCCTTCTTCCTAGAACCTTAGTAGAGAAAGACCCTAGTCTGCGAGACACTGGCTGACTCTAATGTTGTATCCCTAAATGGGTTCTTCATGGATGCACAGTGTTGTATTTTATTATTATTATTATTATTATCATCATCATCATCATCATCATCATCATTATCATTATTATTATCATCTTTAAAGCTCCCTAGCTCAGTTCTGAGAAAGGCTGTTCCAAAACTCTCAGTGTTGTTCAGGTACTCCTCCCCACCTCCACATCTCCAATCTCAGCAGACTTGCAGGTATCATTTATTAACTAGATGGAAATTGGTTGTAAGGATAATTTCAAAGCTGTCAGAAAGGTTGAAGACAATCTTGTATACCCCCTCAATTTACAGATAAAAAACTATGAGTCAATTTCCTATGCAACATAGAACACTTTTGTTGAGAAATAATTAATATTGGGCCATTCCTACAGCTTGTTATAGTACTCCATCAAAATGCTGTTGTATTGACCTGGTAATTCATTTTCTGTACTAACCTTTAAATAGAGAAAATAGTCCAGATTTCTTCCCTGTTTCCTGATTCTACCTCCTAATCAAAAATCACAATATTACCTCTTATATATTAACTCCCAAGTCCTGCTCCCCAAATTTACTTTGCTGGTTGTTTGCTTTGAGATGATAAAATTGCATTCTAAAATAATGCTCTTGAAAATGCTTTCTACTGCCATGTATATAGTTCTGAAAGGAAAGAGTTTGAAAAGTATTTTTGGGTCACCTGGGTGTCTCAGTAGGTTAAGCATCTGACTCTTGGCTTTGCTCAGGTCATGATCTCAGGGTTGTAAGATTGAATTTGCACGTGGCTTCATGCTCAGAAAGGAATCTGCTTGAGATTCTCTCTCTCTCCCCCTCTCCCTCTGCTGTTCCTCCACTCTCTCTCTAAAATAAATAAAATTTTTTTAAAAGAAAAGCATTTTTAACTATCTGAATATTGGCTGTTAGGGTAGAAGAATATTTGCTCCCACTTGATTCCAAAAAGCAGTACTTGAATCAGTGGGTGAAAGATACAGGGATGTCCATTTAAGCTCAATATTCAATCAATTGGCAACTATTTCTGGTACCTACTATATACTAAGCATTATTCTAGAAGTTGAGGATACAGTGGTAATAGAATACAGTCCTTGCTTTCTTGCAGCTTATTTTCTGTGCTGCATCAGATAATCAATGAAAACCCAAGTAGACTTATATTTAATATCGGGTGACAGTAGGTATTATGAAGAAATGGCAAGCCTCTCTAGAGAAGGTGACATTTAAGCAGACACTTGAATGTAGGTAGGGAGCAAGTCATGCAAAGGTCTGCAGGGATGTTGTTCTCACCAGGCATTGGGAAGGAAGTACTCTTAATTTGGGAATATATGAAATTGACTTCTTTGTGATTTTATGGGTTTGCCATCCTAGAAGTGTTTAGTGTCTGGATTACTTTCGAGAGAGTTTAAGGAGATATTCCTGCATTATTAGGTGGTCGAAACTAGTCAACCTTGACATTTTTTTTCCAACTTTAAGATTCTGTATATTTACCTGACAAAACCATATGACTTAGAACTTAAAATAAGAAAAACTTAGGAGAGCAATATATGCAAAAATGTCTTCAGGGGAAGTGAACAATAAAACTCTAGGTTAGAGATTATTTATGTATGACCTTACTCCTTGTTGACATTCCCCATTTGGAGATCAAATACAGCTAAATATAAAATAGGATAGGGCGTGATGAATCAGAAGTTAAAGTAATTTAGGTCATTCAGTTATGCACAGATGCACAACTACTCACCAAATGATTCAGAAATCATAGGAAATGACTTATAAGAGCTGATACCAAGCTTTGTATGGGAAGCAATTTTACAAGAAACAATTGTTTATAACTCTTGCATGATGCATCATTTTAAATTAGAAAACCAGAAATGGTTGAAGAAGTATTTATAAATTTCTTTGAGCTCTTCTGAAGACAAACATTGCCATTTTTATTTCTATTAAAATTTTTACTTTAATTTTTTAAAAGTCAGGCAGCACATAAAGATAATTAGAATCACAATTTATTTACTGTTGGGATTAAAAAAAATGGACTGGTCTATGTTTTTGTGTGTGAGCCTTAGAAAAGAAAGTGTATTTTAAAAATTAAATTGAAGAATGTTGATATTACATAAAAAACCTCTAGAATTATAGCGTTTTATCTTTTGGAGTAGAAAGTACATGCCATAAGTGTTAGGTAAAGATGTGAGCATATTTTAACATCAGAACTTGGCATTAAAAATAGACTCACATGGACAATATTTGTACTTCATGTCTTAACTTTAATCAAGCAGTTTACAAACCAGAAAGAGCTCTATTTTTTCTCATGTGTATATATCTCCCTTCTCCCTCTAAATTGAGCACCTATCAAAATCAGTGAAAACTAAACACAAAAATTGGGAAGCGTATATGGTGTGAAGGAGAGTAGAGACCAGTTGGCATTATAGGGAAGGAAAATTGAGTGCCAAAAGGGCAAAATATTTGTGAAGCATCACACTGTCAGTCAAAAGGAAGTGCCAGGAATTGAACACACAAGAGTTTCTAGTCTCTGGGCCAACTCCAAGCTAATTCTCCCTCTTAACTGACATTTATGGAGAACAGATGTGGTGCCACTGTGGCGTATGTGAAATTAGTTCTGCCTACTTCTTTTCTGAACACATATGTGTATTACACATGTATATTTAGCTAAGGAAGGACTATATTTTTGCCAAGTTCTCATCCAACATATTTTTCAAGTAGCTTAGGGGGTGACTGGAAGAACTTGGAAATGAGACCGAGGGAAGATAAATGAGAGGGTTCAGGCCAAAATGGAGGTGGGAAGATGTCATGCTTTTAGCACGTATGGTTGATAGCATTGTTCCTGCTTTGCTTTTGTGTTTTCAAATGAGGATATTGTCAGGGAGACCAATGAACTTGAATTGTATAAAATATAAGAGATTACAGAAGAGAAACAGCTGCTCAAAGCCAAGTTTGCTTTCAGGATATGTCTTTCATGGAGATCACAGGCCTTCAGTCTAATGAAGAGTGAGAAAAATTTGAACAGTGATTGAAATAAAACAGTTAACAGAGCCACACAGGGTCAGACACTATAGTTTAGGGAAGAATACTGTACTTAGGGATAGTGATTCACAAAATTATACATATATCATCCCACTCTTAATTTGTATAGGCTTGTTTCTTGTTTCCCATAATTGGCTTGAGCACAGGAACCTTGGGAAATTTAGGAGAACTTGGGGGTAAAACTCATGTTGAGAACTCATCTCAAATTCACCCACAATAACTAGCACTTATATACCATTGACATATTGAAGCTGAGGATAAGCTAAAGAATTCTTGTCATGTTTGCAAGGAGTTTCTGACCTCTTAACATTTGCACATGCTTTTTCTTCTATAAAGAAAACTTGTGCATACAACCCAAGTTGCCTAACCCTTAGTTACCTTTCAGATGTTGCTCTGGACATTTTTCCTAGAAAGCCTTCTACAATCCCCAGACTTGGTCAAGTGTCCTGTGCTTGTATATATGTAGCTTTTATTGTACTTACTGTAGTTCTTGTTGATCTAGACAAGACAAGAGTGACTGTAACCAAACAAGGAGCATAGTGCCCCTAAACCTGAAAATCTTCAGATTTGATGGAGCTCAGGGTCAAGGGGAGGAGTAGGGGAAAAAAATGAAAGCTGTTCCAAGGAGTCCAATTATGAAGGCTCTTAAAAACTCGCTTAGAGTTCAATTACAGTCCAAACATCTACTCAGTGTAGAGCTCATCAACATCCTACAGCATGTTGTAATTTAGCCAAAGCAGAAGTAAATCAATTGATTAAAATATTTTTTATAGCACATATTAGAAACCTGTGTGCCCCCAATTTAGTTCTACTGGCACTTTACCTTTCCAGGCATATATTTTGACATTTTATGGGACAAGGACCCAGCTGTTGTTCCTTCTCATAAAATGAGCCCTTAGGTGCTTAAGAGATGGAAACTGTGGCACTGAGGTGTGTACTTGCTCTGCAGAGCATCCTGTCCTGTCATTTTACTCTTTACTGCATGTTCCTGGAGCAGGGGACTCTAAGGCAGGGGGCACTAAGGGGGAACCTTAAGGGTTCCCTTGGCCTTGCCCCTGCCAACACATTCGTATGGACTCAAGCATCTGCACTCAGAGGTTCACCGCTAAAACACCCACTTTGCTGAATGATGATAACTCTCCCTGTTTTCATATGATATAAAATATTGCAACTGAAAAGTTGTGTTTCTCTGCTTTAGGTCCCCTATGAGAGTAACCATATGATTATCTTCTGAAACTTTGTCATGTTTCTGTTTTAAAGAACAAAGACTCTTCTCTGACTTCTGAGATGCCAAGCCATGCGTATCCCTTTTATTTATCTCTATCTCAAATGCTAAATAGTATCACTGGTTTTAAACTTCATAGGATTTGTAATCTGTTCCGGTAGGTTTTGGAGGCAGCAAATATAATTTCCTTAAAAGAATATGATTGTGTCTTAGGTTCTTGCTACTGTGGCTCAGGACCATTGAATTAGCCATAAATCTTACATGCCCTTTAAATGACAACATAAAACAATACAGTTGGTGGGAACAATAGACCATAAAGGGTAAGTAATACTGGAACCCTGCTGGCCTTGACATTCTGACAGAGCAGGATACCCCGAGGAAGCCCGGATGGAGCCAATCTTTACTGGTCCATGGGCAGGAAAAGAATGCATGAATGGCAAAGTTTGAAGGAGACACTTAATATATGACAAGAAATATTAGGGATGAATAAATAAAGTCACTCTTGAATCCAATTTGTAAAATGACGGTTAGGATCATCTCATTTATGGCAAGTGTAGGGTTGAATTTTCACTTCATTCTTTGATGATTTTTAAGAGAAGGTAAAATACCATATATATAAATTTTTAAAAAGCAATCCAATCATCATGTAAAACGTGTAAGGCTAAATTGAGACTAACACATGTAGTATTTTGAAAAAAGTTATTTTACAAAGACTACTTAACTTTGAACTTTAAGATAACTTTTAAGTTATTTTTTTTTAAAGATTTTATTTATTTGAGAGAGAGAAACACAGCCACAGAGGGAACACAAGCAGGGGGAGTGAGAGAAGGAGAATCAGGCTTCCTGCCGAGCAGGCAGCCCCATGTTGGCTCGATCCCGGGTCACCGGGATCATGACCTGAGCCGAAGGCAGTCGTTTAACCAACTGAGCCACCCAGGCGCTCAACTTTTAAATTGATTTTAACTTCAAAAATATTTAAATAAGAGAACAAATGATAAAATAGAGGTGGATAAAGGCATCTTCTGTGTATCTTATTATTGAACTAACTTTTTCCCCAAATTAAGACTTTTAGGAGAAAAAGTAATTCTTTAGCACCACTGTTACACACTGTATTAAATTGAGATCCAGTAGTAAAGGGAATACGTTTGTCTGCCTTCAGGTGAAACTTCCATCAGCAGTTTTAGGCACTAGGATTAAGGTTAACCCTAATCCAGCAAGATTTCATGTTGATCCTTAACTAATTACATCTGCAGAGATCCCATTTCCAAATAACAGAACATTGCTTATAGGTTCTATTCTGGTGAATTCTAATATGCAGTTGGTGTGAGAATATGTATAAAGATGGGTCATTATCTATACTGTATTTCTCAGATTGTCAGAATATTTCTCAGACATCAGAATTGAATACATTAATCATTCCTAGGTATTGAATTTAGGTACAGGTCTTTACATAAAATCTTTATATTTCTATAAAACTTTTGAACTGCTTTGCTACCTATCTATGAATAGAAAGAAATGGTGATCTCTATGTGCCTTGTATATTCTGGTATCCTACACAGTGCTGAGCATAAGAGCTTGATGACAAATGTACATTCTTCCAATACTTGATAAATGAAAGTCAGAAACCTCATTTTAGACAGTGCAAACACATAGACATCAGTAGATAGTGATGACTTTGAAGTCTCTGAGAAAGCAAGCCACTCATTTAGTCTCCTAAATGGAAACAGTGAAGAAAAAGCCAGTGGTTGGATCAGAGCTGTTTTAGGACTAAGATTGCCAGGACCTACATCCAACTAGAAGACAACATTTTGGACTCCCAGAAAAAGCGCCAATCGTTGGCAGTGGGTGATTTTTGGCAATGGATGAACTTTCTCTTGATGTTTTCTTTGGGGAGAAAGCCCACTTTAGAGATGGGAAGCCCACTCCTGCCCTTGGGGTTTGGAGGTCAGCCCTCTTGCACTGACTTGAGCATGATGCACACTCTCCCTTCCTCCCTGAAGCAGCTGAAACTCTACACCCTAAGACTCTGATGAGTCTTAGATGCTGGCTGTGTCCCTTACAAATGGCAATATCTTTGCGTTTTTAGTGGTTGGGGCTTTGATTGTCAGGGCATGTCTGGAGTTCCGGAGAGCCCATGTGGGTGTGGCATGGAGGGGGCCAGAATCCAGGCAACCGTCTCACTGCCAGGACCAGACAGGCTTAGGGAAGATACCATATTTGTATTGTGAGGTGTGTTATTAAAAGCCCCGGGCAGGGCATCGGAACACCTGTGGCACTGACCACGCTGATCCTTCTATTTAGTAGCTCTGATTTTTAGCAAACCATACATGAATGTTCTGAGCTTCAGGTTTCACATCTGAAAGTCAAATCTTGGGACATTAAGCGAGATAGATTCTGCATTTCTGAGATGTTGTGTTTACAGTATGAAAGGCCCTCTGTTGCCTCACAAGAGGTGGATTGACTACCTGGCAAGGAATAGCCAAGTATTTCTTCATGACAGACCTTCTTGTGTCAGGAACAAACCCTGCTCATACTGCATTCTTTATGCTACAGATTTGCTTGCCTAACCTGATGCTGGAATGTAGACTCTACATCACCAATGACAGCTCAGCCCTGGAAGGGTATCTGTATCAGCCACATCTTTGGCACCACTTGTCATCCTTTGACCTCCTGTTTTGGATCCTTGGGCTGCCTGTGTTGTTCCAGCCACCACTGTGCAACCAGCTCTGCCCAGACTTGTTGGACTCTCGGAACTCAGTGAATGTGGTTCTCTGGCTCCTGCTGAGGTTTGGCAGTTTCATACCCATGGGTGTAAGGGACTAGTTTGTGTCCATTCAAGCACACTATTCTTTCTTATTCTATTATCAGTATATCAGAGGATCATAAGTAGGAACGACCACCTACCAAAGCTAAATTCTCTAGACATCATGATGCTACCCTAGAGGAGACAAAGAGGTTCTAACCTCACCATTTCTAATAGTATAATAGCTTGGTTTTATTGAGGAACATGTTTCCTTCATTACAACATTTATTCTCACATCCAGGGATCCCTCACGTTTCAAAAAGATTGCATTAGGCCACTTTGCTTTTGTGAAAGACCTATGATGAAAATCTGAGGAGGAGTTTTGCTTTTATGAGAAAGGCAGAGAGTGAAAATAATGTTCAGTGTCCATTTCCCAGTGAGTCATTAGGAAGGCACCACGCACCCTGAGAGTGTCCACAGTATGGCCGTCAAGCTCCTTCCCTAGGAATTACACTCGGGCATCAAGTTGCCAGAGCTTTCAATTGTGTCTGTGAGTATCTGTGCCCTCTCTCAATTTAGTTTGTGCATGCGTTAGCGTCATGTCTCCTAAGGTATCAGAAAAGCTTAAGAGAGGTTACTTTCTGAATCTGGCAATGCTTAAAACATTTTCCATAGAAATGTGTGATCATTGCTTCTTTGCTCTAGGCCGGTTCGATTTATGAAAGCCTTCACAGAAACACTCGACTTTCAGACACTGAGCAAATTTGCAGTTAAAATAATGCCAGGGTAAGCAACTTGATTTCATTTTGGGTAGTGGATGTTGATATTATTATGTTATTAAAATAATACTTTAACATAGTTGTGTTTGTCAGTGGCTCCTTGGGGCTTTGTGCAAATTCGGGGAAAGGTGGAATTGCTAAAGACAAGGCCTAGTAGGTATCCCAGGACTGGGTCAGTGAATACGGCAGCCACTGCCAACATAGGTAATATTGGTGTGCGGACAAAGGCCAGATGTAAATCTAGAGAGAAAGAGAGAAAGAGAAAGTCAATCATAGAAAGGAAGAAATATTTGTGCAGAAATGGTTAGAGATTAGAGATCTATTGAAATAAACTTGTATATGATACCAAGAAAATTAAAAATAATGTGACCATTTTCCCTGTGTCTGTGTGTAGACACAGGACACAAACCATCACTAAACTCAGATAAGAGAGTAAAGAAAAAACACCTAAAGACTTGGAAAAGACAATCTAATCTAAGGTTGTTTGAGATCAAGTCCCTGTCCACTCATGATTCAGCCTAATTCAAGAAAGACTTATTGGACCCCCTACCACATGTAGCACATGTGTTAAGCTACATAGGAAGGGTAATGCAGATTAAATAAATAATTGCAGACCTCAAGATATTTGGACTTTGAAGATAGGACAAGCAAAAAATATTTGAAATAATAGATGGAACATGATAAGCACACAAGAGACACAGATACAATTTTATTTAACTTCCAAGTAAGATTAAATCATTTTTGTTGGGGATCAAAAATTACTTCATAATAGACAACAGTCCTCCTACCCTGCCCCTCCACATTCACACACATATAAATCATTATTGCCAAGAAACATATGGAAACATATTTAACCTCACTTATAATTGAAGGAATAAGAATTAAAAAAATGTAGGGGGACAGATTTATTTTAAATGCTTACATTTATCTTTTCCTATGTCAGGTTTGTGTCTCAGTGAGACCTACCTTGACTACCCATTAAAGACAGGGGCCCACATTACTGTTTTTTCTTTTACCTTGAATTACTTTCTTCATAATCCTAACACTGTAGAGAATCTATATGTATGTGTGTGTATGTATATATGTATGCATATGATTATATGTATATATAAATGTATATGTGTACATACATACACACGTACTATATATACTATACTACATGTATACTATATATAATATAGTATTTATAGAATTTATATTAAATACAAAACACATAAAATACAATTTTGTTTATTCTATAGATAAAATAAACTATAAACAAAGAAATAAGTAATGTTTTTCTCATCTGTGAAATGTGAGCTCAATAAGAAGGACTTCAATGTATTCTGTTTATTTCTGTATCCTTAGCTCCTGGAGCAAACCTGGCAGAAGGTAGATGCTTAATAAATTTCTGGAATGAATGAAAAAATGACTGAAACTAAGTCTTCAATGTTTTTCCTCCATGTAGAGAGCCAAAAGATCATAAGATCTCAAGCTTAGAAATCCAATTAGTGGGAAAAGGACCCTTGCCTGGATCTCTGGCATTTTCTAAGCCCTAATTATCAGAACAAGAGCACAGAGGGTTCTTGGGCAGTGGCCTGAGAAGTAATAAAATGATACTTTGCTTCTCACTTAGTATTTCCCAAAGCACATTCTCCTCAGAAAATGTACAGCGAGGAAGGTTCTGCCAGCAGAAAAGAATTCGGGCATTTCTCGGTGCTGCCTGGATACCATCTTCGTTGTGAAAGCCTCCAACTTGCAACCCTCACAACAGGTATTTTTTCAGGCTCAAACTGGCTACGGTTGTTTGTTTTGTTTTGTTTTGTTTTAAGATTTTATTTATTTGAGAGAGAGAAACACAGCCAGAGAGGGAACACAAGCAGGAGGAGTGAGAAAGGGAGAAACAGGCTTCCTGCCGAGGAGGGAGCCCAATGTGGGACTCGATCCCGGGTCTCCGGGATCATGACCTGAGCCGAAGGCAGTTGCTCAACCAACTGAGCCACCCAGGCGCTCCCTGGCTACGGTTATTTTAACAATGCCCAAGCAGAAGCCGAGTACACACAGCTTCAAACTTGGCTAGTGGGAGTTTTAAAACTCTTCACCTAGAGTTTTAAAAGAATCATTTTATAAGATTTATCAAATGTCATTTCATTTTAGAAATTCCTTTTTCAGGAATGTATGTCAGGAATCTGGGAAGGCAGTGTGGAGAAACGGTTACAAGCAGAGACTTTGTAGGTCAGAGGACCTGAGTGGGAGCGCACCTGCCTTCTGCACTTACCGGTTGGCATTAGGCAAGTGACCTACCTTCTCTAGGCTGTTCTCTCCTCACGTACAGAATGGGACTCATGATAATGAGGAGTAAATGAGCTAATGCAGGTATTTAGCTCAGTGACAGACACAGAGTAAACAGTAAATAAATGGTAGCAATTATGATTGTTAGACGTGCACAGAGATTTCAGCATTATTTATAGTTGGGGAACATTAGAATCAAGCTAAATATCAAGTAGCAGGGCACAGGGTAAATACCTTTTGTCATTCATGCTGTGGAAAACTATAGGTAATTAATGATAATACTTTGAAGAATATTAAATGACATAAAAATGTCCAGTGGCAAGGAGGAGGGAAGCTAACATGTGTTCTGGTGCTTACTATATGATGGCCTGTGTTGGTTTTAATATTTTTGAAAAATCTACATAATAAATCTGCAATATAGGTACAGTTTTCTTTATTTATAATTAAAGAAACTGAGCCCATTGTTATCACATTTTGAAAAGGGCGAGGGGTAGTTGGGGAGGAGCAGAGGGAGAGAAAGAATCCCAAGCAGACTCCACACTCAGTGTGGAGCATGATGTGGCGCTCGGTGTTCCCTGAGGTCATGACCTGAGCCAAAATCAGGAGTCAGACACTTAACTGACAGAGCCACGGAGGCACCCCAAGTTTACTTATTTTTAAAATACTTTTGTATTTTCCAAATTTTATGCAATCGTTTTATTTTAGTTTTGATAGAAAAAAAATTCGAATAGGTCAAAGTATAGAAAAGCCTTTTTTAAAGGAGGGCGTATGGAGAGACTGCAAGGAAAGAACATGGAAAACACAGAAAAGTTGGGAATCCCTGGTGTATCTGGTTAATCAGAGCAATGTCATGCTACTCAGTCAGCATATAAGTAGAGGCAAAGTGGCTTGGAATTTCTTGGTCAAGTTTATGCACGAACAGTTCAGTCAGCAAATATTTTCAAGGAGAAGAGTAAAATTCTCTGAAGACAATTGGACAGATTAAAGAGAAAGGACTTTCATGTTGTTTATATTGAGTTTGAGGTTTCAGGATGACATATATAGCATTTTTAAGGAAAGTGGAAATACAGGGCCAGTAGCTTTTGATAAAGAGAGACAATCGAAGTCATTGGGATGTAGTAAGGGAGCGCGATCTCTCTGAATGAGAAAGAATTGTCATCTTTATGAAAACATCAGCGGTTAGGGGAAATGAAAAAGGAAAATGAGTCAGAGAAGGAAACCCAAAAGTAATTTTCATGGGAGCAAGGATGATACTGTAGTCGAGAAAATAAGGAAGACGTAATATGTTGTTGAGAGGTCAAGGGAGGCGAAGAGTGAGAAAAGGTAATTGGATTTGGTGCTTAGGATTTATCCACAAGTTCAAAACATTGGTGACAACAGAAGCCAGGTTATAGACTGTTAGATTGTGTGGATGTGAATCAAGTTTAAGAGGCGACTACTATTCAAGAGGTTTGATGACTGGACAGGGTTATTTCTGTGGTGAAGGGATAAGGGTGTGAGGTATAGGGAGATAAATCATCAGCAGAGAAGTTATATGAGGGAGAAAGGGAAACAGGGTTGGAAAAATTCCCAAGGGTTGTTGTATAGAGTGAGATCAAAAGCGAGTAGAGGGAGTAACTTTGGCAAAGAGAAGAGGTGTTATCATTTCCCCCTTGGATAGCAAAGAGAACAAGAAGAGGATTGCAAATACTGAATGAGGTTTTATGGATAACTTGAGAGATTAGGAAAATTGAGGGACCTTGTTTCACAGAGTCTCAATTTTCTTGATCAAATGGGAAATGAGGTCATCTGTCTAGAATAAAAGAGAGTGGGTAGAATTAGCTACTTAAGGATAGCAAAAAAGATGTGTGAAAATCATTGTGAGAAGACGAGGTAGATCATTACACTAAGATAAATGAAACAATTTCCAGGTAGCAGTGTGCCCAGGTGATCTTGGAGAGCACGATTTTCCTGTTAAGGTCAGTCAGTATCTCTGACAGCAGTCAGGAGCCTGAGATCATGCTCAAGAAATAGTATTAATAGATAACACTTATGGAATGATCTGCGGTTTATAAAATGCAATTACACATGTCCTCTCATGCAGAGTAAACTGATAGTTGGACTTGGTCAAGACTGGCAGTGGAAGGGGGTGGGAATGTTCCTGTAACATTAGAGTACGCTGCCTTGAAATTATTGCCCCCAAATGCACAGAGAAGCCAACAAAACCATGCCAGTGTGTGGGAGAAGAGACGAAGGATCATAATGAGGTTTTAACCTTTAGGGCACATTCTGTAGCAACAGCAGAAAGTATGGGAAGTTAGGATTTTGCGGTCAGAGAGTATTACGTTTTGTTTTATGGCATATATTGTAGAAAAAAAATCTTTCAAACTTCTAGCTAGTTAATGTAGTTAATGAAAAACAAGGACTTCTTTCATTGATTTCTGGAGATATTTTATCATATAATAGATTATTATATTTAGTCAGATTTATTTTTAGGCTTTGAAATGTTATTAAAATATCTTCTAATTTTTCTCTTATATAATAATCTGGTATTCTGGCTTCTCTCTGATCAAATAACATCTGTAGCTATATCTTTATTTGAATTCATCCATGTCTATAGTTGTGTCTATGTCTGTATCTTTATCTATATATCTATTTTTGATTTATTGGTCTTGCATTAAACCTATGCATTAACTTAGCTGATATTTCATGTGTATCACATTCATATCCAGAAATAAAGTATGCATTCTTCTCCAATTAAAAAACAAAAATCCCTTAATATTTCAGATCATATGAATCATGTTTGATGTCTATATATTTTTTTAATCTGGACACTTTATTTTTATTTTTATATTTTTTAAAAATTTTATTTATTTACTTGACAGAGAGAGAGAGGTCACAAGCAGGCAGAGAGGCAGGCAGAGAGAGAGGAGGAGGAAGCAGGCTCCCCGCTAAGCAGAGAGCCCAATGCGGGCCTCGATCCCAGGACCCTGAGATCATGACCTGAGCTGAAGGCAGAGGCTTCAACCCACAGAGTCACCCAGGTGCCCTAATCTGGACACTTCATTAAGTTTTTAAAATAATTCTAATAATTTTCTCTATTTAAAAAATATTTATTTATTTGAGAGAGAGCCCATGAGACAGAGAGAGAGAGAGAACACAGAGAGAGAGCACAAAGGGCAGAGAGAGAGAGAGGAAGACTCCCTCCTGAGCAGGGAGCCTGACGCAGGCCTCGATCCCAGGATGCCCAGATCATGACCTGAGCCATAGGCAGATGCTTAACCAGCTGAGCCAACCAGGTGCCCCTCTAATAATTTTTTTTAGTTGATTTTGGGGGGTTTTGAAGATAAAATTATCATAAAAATGATTGCCTTTCTCTCCAGATTTGCAGAATTTTTTATTCATTTTCTTTATTTTATAACCAGAACTTTCATTTCTTTGTTTATTGCAAAACCAGAATTTTAAACACAATATGAATAAACTTCAACTTATATTTTTATTTAAAGGAAATGCCTTTAAATCATCATTTCAGTATTTAACACAGGTATTCTTTGTCATGTTACTGAACACTGGGAATGATGTATTGGAACTTCTTAGATAACTTCTCTGTCATAGTTCAGTAATTTTAGGAAGCCACTTCTAGCCAAGTAAAGCCCTCAAGACCACATGAGAGGAAAGACCTGCGATTAAGCCTGTCTTTGTAGGTCTGGCCCCCGTCAGTCTGCTCACCCTTACTTTGTTTCCACCACCCATCTCATAAATAGTAATTCTCATGTTCTGGTTCCTCTTGGTACCAACTTTCTTTAGCACAATCTGCTATTGGCCATTATCCCAGCTCTAATCAGCGGCCTTTATTCACAGACTCTGCAATTGTTTCTTCTTGGTTCCCTGTACTCAGAAACAAACACATGTCAGCAACCTCTTCTTCTCGCTTTTGGAACGCTCCCATCAGTCTTCTGCTCTCCCAGCCTTCTTGATGGGGTCTGGGCGAGTCTCAGTCTGTTCCTAAATCTTTTCATCATCGATGAAATTTATTATATTTTTTCTTGTTGAACTAAAATGTTACTTAAAATGATTTCTTCATATTGGAAAATTCTTGAATATTTGAGATAACTACATTTAGTTATAGTGGGTTATTTAATATGGTATAACTTAATTTGGTATGATAGTCTATCATTTTAAAAATAGATTTTTCACACCTATGTTCATAAGTGAGATAGAGTGTTTTGGCATTAAACAGATTTGAGTGGGAAAGGCCATGTTCGTTTTGTGAAATAAATTAATTTCAGAATTTTTTCCTATACTTTTAAATGTGAATTATAAGGAAATCATCAATTTGAAAGTTTGAAAGATTTTTCCAAAGGGCTTGTCAGGTTTAACTGATCTCCTTCTGCAACTATGGTTGAGAGTAGTTCTTGGGTGACTTTTTCACTTTGTTACTGAAATAGTTCTTTGTAAGGTTTCTAGCTTAATTCTGGAGATTTCATATTAAAATTTATCAGAAAGTTATCATTCTTATTTGGATTTTCAAATTTATTACACATTTATCCATATTCTTTAAATTTTAAATCACAAGTATTTCATAACTTTAGTTGAATTGTCTATTAAATAATAAGAGAATGTAAATTTAAAAATTATTTTTAGTAAAAATGTTAATGCATTGATTGTATTTATATATTTCTAAATATTCTGATTTCTTCTTCAATTCAATTACTTTATCAGGAACTATTTCTAAACACTTATAAGTATTTTACTTTTATTTTATGAATTGATATATTGTAATCAATGCATTAAAAGTAAGAATTAATATACCCATAAATTATATTTAAACTTTTTGAGGTTTAGCAAATGGTTATATCATGAATATTGATGTGCCCTTGAAACTAAGATGTATATTATATATGTATATATGATTATTGGGATTAATGTAGAGCATGAAATCAGTCACAATACCTGGCTTACTACAATGTAACACAGAGTCTGGCAGGGAAGAGGGGCAGGAAGGTTTCAGAGAAGGGCTAAGGCCTTTGGAATGCCGAGGCCTGCATGACCATGCTCCTATTGGAATGCCCTGGGGAGTTGCCTTTCTGAAGCTTTCTTAGCCCAACAGCCACCCTGTGATCTAAAAGATGTAGGCATTGTCCCATAGGCTATGTTTCTTAGAACACACAGATGAGCATATCTTATCTTTCCTGTAAACTGATTCTCCTAGTTTTAGTAAGACCCCTTGTCACATATCACATGCTTGAGAAACAGTGATAAGGATTTGTGATTATCCTGAACAACCAATAAAAGCAAAGAAGAGCAAAGGGTCTTTGCCTCTGAGCATTGACCCGGTTGCCTTCTCTCTTTCACAACAAAGTTTGGAGTAATCATTCCTCCATCAGTACACGGATTGCTGGCCATTTCCAGGCATATTAGAGCATAAATAAAACTTGATAAAATATTCTTTTATAAGTATATAGAGTATATGTTTAATAAAGTCTAAAGTAGCTTTCATGAAAACATTTTCTTCTTTGATGAGAATTGTTTAAGAACCGTGTATAACATATTAGATTTCAAGACTGATGATTCACAGACCTGTACCCCTGAAGCAAATAATACATTATATGCTAAGTAAAAAAATAGGAAACATAACATACCTTCTGGCCCTCCAAGCCTTGACTTTGAGCCCATTGTGATGTTAGAGTCAGATGAACATGGTTTTCATGCTGGTTTTGTCTGTTCTTACTGCATATCCTATGAGAAGTTACCTCACCTCTTTATAACTTAGTTTATCTCACCCAATAAAACCAAGACAACAATGGCTATCTCATAGAAAAAAAAAAAAGACATATCAGACTTCCTGGGTTGGGGGGCTATAACCTGTATAGCTGTCCCACAAATAGTGAACTCGTCAGTGTGTGAAGGCTCATGTTTTGTGCTATCTATCTGACTATCACGAATAAAATAACAAATATCCACCAATAATACTGGAAGAAAGACCACATTACCTTTCTCTTCCATGGAAATGATAGCAAAACCCATTGCTATACCAGAAGAGTTCTATTTCCAGTCAAAGAAGTTGAATTCATGAACACCTCCAACAAAGAAAGCTTTGGGCCTAGATGGCTTCAATGGCAAATTTTACTAAACACTTAAAGAAGAAATAATATCAGGTATATACAAGCCCTTCTAGAAATATGAGAATCAACTTATTCAATGAACCAAGAATTACTCTGTTTCTAAAACCAAAGATATTACATGAAAAAATAAAAATCTAAAGACCAGTACCTGTTATGATCACAGATACAAACATCTTTAGCAAATCAAATAGTATAAAATACAATATAGCATGACTGATGGGTTTATCTTGAGAATGCAGCACTAGTTAAGCATTAAAGAAATCAATCAATACAATTTATATCAACAAACTAAAGAAGAGAAATCAAACAATCATTTTAAAAACATGCAGAGCATTTGACACAATTTGAATACTTTCAATGAAAAAACTCCTGGCAAACTGGGAATAGCAAGGAAATGCTTCAATCTGATGAAGGACTTTGTTAGAGGTAGAGGAAATTTGGACACACAGAGAAAAAGCCACGAGAGGACACAGTGACAAGGCAGCCATGTGCAAGCCAAAGAAGGGAGCCTCAGAAGAAATCAAACCTTCTGACGTCTTGTATCTTGGACATTTACCCTTCCAAACTGTGAGAAATACATTCCTCTGACTTACATAATCTAGACTGTGGTACTTTATTAAGGCAGCTGGAGCAAACTAATACAAGTATTCACCCAAAAAACAAACAAAACAAAACAACAGCTAACTTTAAACTTAATGGTGAAAGATTGAATTACTAAGATTAGGAACAAAGCAAGGATGTCCCCTTCTACTACTACTGTTCAAAATCATAGTAAAAGCACATAAAACTTGGATCAGCCTCTTGGTACTCAAAATATTCGTACTCAAAAAAATAAAGATGATGATCAGTGATGTAAACTTAATATGAACTTGTGATACTTAAAAAAATTGTCAAATATGTTTAATTCTATCAATATTCCAATATAATTTTAATTCTTAATTTTTTCTCATTAAAACATTCATAATTGAAGTATTTTTATTTTATTCACAGTGAGTTAGCATTAGGGTAGGTATGCTCGATATCTACAGTTAAGGATGTCTCTTGGGTGACCCATTCAAGGAAGTTCCCTTCAGCCTTTGAGCACTGACAGAGACATGGGTGGCACATATGGAGGACATATTTCTGGATCAGACCACACCGGTTTGAGCAGATGCATCAAGAACGAGAACCCTGGCCAGATTTCCTCAGATGGCTCTAGGAGCACTGCTGGTGGACCCATTCCGCTCTCTTGTATGCAACGAGGCAAAAGGCCCAATTTAATCTTTAAATTGAGGACAATTTTGCCACTAACAGGGTTCTGTAAATGGAAATAAGTAAAGTAAGAAATCATGTACTTAGTTTTGCCTTTCTTTTTTTATTTGTCCCTGACACTTCTCATATATATGAATCTAACACACTGCAGCTATGTTCTTTTATGACTTTATTTTAACACAAAAATTTAATACTTGTATTTATTAAAAATATTTCTCCTCTTATTAATCTTCTTACTTTGTGCTGTCTCAGTTCAATAATATGTATATATTGATTATATATAATGATATATCTGCAATATATTAGTGTCTTCACATGTGTGTTCTTTCTTAAATTCAGTCATTAATTCTCTGGGATACAAACCTGAAAATGTCTTCCTGTTGTGCAAACAGAAGAATGATAATTTGTCTGTATTCAGTCCATATGGGTGATATGTTCTCCCATCTGAACAAATTTGATATGATTTTTAATAAAAAAATGTGATATGACTTTTGTGCTTGAATTTTATATATTAGGTTTTTAATTTAAATCCATATATTTAAATTAAATCCATATATATATATATTTTAAAGATTTTATTTATTTGACAGAGAGAAACACAGCCACAGAGGGAACACAAGCAGAGGGAGTGAGAGAGGGAGAAGCAGGCTTCCCGCCCAGCAGGGAGCCCGATGTGGGACTCGATCCCGGGTGTCCGGGATCATGACCTGAGCCGAAGGCAGTCGCTTAACCAACTGAGCCACCCAGGCACCCTAAATCCATATATAATTTTTAAAGACTATTATTTATTTGTTAGAGAGAGAGGGAGAGAGAGAGAGGGAGAGAGAGAGAACACAAGCAGGGGGAGCAGCAGAGGCAGAGGGAGAAGCAGACTCTCCACTGAGCAGAGGGCCTGATGCGGGGTTTGATCCCAAGACTGTGGGATCATGACCTGAGCTGAAGGCAGACACTTAACCAAATGAGCCACCCAGGTGTCCCTAAATTGGTATTTCTTTCCTCACCCCATATTTCTTATACATGCTTGATTTGGGGGCTCTTATTACTCAATAATCTTACTCTTCCTCCAGGTGTTGTTTTTATCTCATTCATGTTGATTTATTTGGGAATGTCTGTTACTTATTCGCAACGTGAATATGATATAGTTGGCGTCAAGGGCTGTTGGGGTCCTTAGCAGTATCTTAAGTTCCAGTGGATAGGATGAGGTCATGTAGCAGCGGTGGCCAGAGCCAGTGGCTTGGGTACACGTGACT
The DNA here is from genome assembly GCA_004023965.1 of Spilogale gracilis. Taxonomy (NCBI): domain Eukaryota; kingdom Metazoa; phylum Chordata; class Mammalia; order Carnivora; family Mephitidae; genus Spilogale; species Spilogale gracilis. Next base: position 48,275 of record PITA01000244.1, read on the forward strand.
GTAGGGACCAGATGGAGGTACCTGTGTGGTGGTGGGGGCTGGTTGCAAACACACATATAGTGGTGGGACCCAGGGCAAGAAGCATGGGCTGGGGTCAATTGTGGGTACTCTGGAAGCTGCAGGAGCCCTGGTGGTCAACGTACATTGGATCTTGCCACAGTACGTGGCAGCAGAGGCCAGTGACACAAGACAGGGCTTGGCCTGGGCCCATAGACAGCTGTGAGGGCCCCAGGTGTCACCAATGTGCTTTCCTGTGATTGCTCAGTCTCCGTGCAGGTGTGCACTGCAATGGAGGGTGGTGACAGGTGTCAGTTGGGTGGCACGGAAGGGCACAGCTGAAGGGGCTAGTCCTGAGTACGTGCATGGGAGTGGGGGGTCAGCTGCAGCAATCCAGTGTGATATCCTGCACTCGTGAATCTGGGGAGGCCTGGGCTGGCTGCCAGGGCAGTTCCTGGGTTCCAGCAAGGGGGCGGGTGGGCAGGGAGTGGGAGGGACTCGGATGGCTAACATCAGCAATTGCTAATACCTGTGGGGCAGAAGTTGGGGGAAATCTGCAGGATGTCTGCCATGGCTTCACTGCCCCTTGGTTTTTTTCGTTGGCAAAGGCTGCTGGGTTTGTCTGTAGAGCAGATCACTGTGAACCGTGACCACTCGGCTGTGTGGCTGCTCCTGGAAACTGCTGCTTTCCTTCCTCGTTTCTAGTTGCCTCCACAGGTCTCAGCGTTGTCTGTCTGACTTGATTCTGAGCTGAGTGAAGTTTAAGTGGGACCTTCACACAGTGCCCTGAATGGCTGGGGAAGCTGGTTGCATACCTCACTCTTCTTCATTTTTTAAAGTTTTTTTTTTATATTTATTTTATTTTATTTTATTTTTTTAGTGTTCCAAGATTCATTGTTTATGCCCCACACCCAATGCTCCATGCAGTATGTGCCCTCAATACCCACCACCAGGCCCATACATCTCCCCACTCTCTCCCCTCCAAGACCCTCAGTTTGTTTTTGAGTCCAAAGTTTCTCATGTTTCATCTCCCTCCCTGATTTATCCCACTTCCCGTTTCCTTTCTTTCTATTGTCCTCCATGTTACTCCTTATGTTCCACAAGTAAGTGAAACCATATGATACTTGACTTTCTCTTCTATTCCAAGTGAGGGCAACTTTTCCTAGTTGAGAAGTTCCCTTTTGGCTCTGAGCACTGTTGGCCTGGGGTATGGTATAATGCAGGCAAAATGAAAATTTTTCCTTCTCCTACTGTTTGGTTATTCTTTGCCTTTTTGTTTTAACGTGTCACTGAAGTTTCTTAAGTAGACTCCAGAGCTTCCCTCCTCTCCAGTACTGTTTTTGTTCATGAATGGCTCTCTAATTACTGATCTTTATGGGGGGAGGCAGGCTGTCTATTAAGGATCTCCTAAGTTGTTTTGGAGATGTTCAGCTCTCTCTCCCCTCTCTATCATATACTTTATAAATGAAGTTTTTTTTCACCCAGAAATTATTATTTTTGTTGCTTTATTCTTAGATATTTTTCCTGCAGAAGAATATTTACAAAGACCCATGGTTAGTTTTATTCAATAATATATATTTGAATATAATTTGTTAATCTTTTTGAATGATGAATATTTTCTTACTTAAATTATTTATGTGGCTTTGGTGGAAGAAAGCTTTGGTCACTGCTACTCATTCAACCATCTTTGCTAAAGCTGCAAAATCATGAGTATCAAATATTAATTTTTCTTGTTAGTGTGAAGTCATAAATATGAATATTAATTATAATTCTGAGCCATAAAACAGTGAAAATTTCAAGTCTTGTTCACTTGTTGGCACTTAATAAATGACCATCGCCTAGCATGTTTTTGTGAATTGGTGCTTGTGTCTGTCATTTGTCCATTTTCTTCCCCTTGCTTTCAATATGCATGTTATTCAAACCATCCTCTTCCCCGAACAAAGCATTCCTTCAGATGTTGTGAGATTCATTTATTAGGAACCAAGAACAAGTTAACCCAATTTATTATAGTAATGCCTAAAATAGGAGTAATGGCTTCTGAGCAAGAACATGAAGACCTATTCTAAAAGTGATGTATGCGAAGTAACAGAAAATAAACATTGTGATATTTAGTGCTGTTGACCACGGACCTTATTTCTTTTATTTACCTATGATTTGTGGCTCCTTAGATGTTTGGGATTTCCATGGTAAATATAATGTTATATAACATTTTTTCAAATGTGTCCTCTCAAGCCTATCTGTAACTCCTTGGTTGATCTCATTACATAAAAAGACAAATCTTCTTTGACAGAGACGCTGTATCTTCCTTCTCACCTCTTGAAAGTTGAAGGGATAATAAATGTCACATTTCATCTTAATTCATCCTGACGGTCTTATTCAAATCTTGGAGATGAGCATTTCCCAGGGAGTAGGGCTCTGTGCCCCATGAAATATGTTAGGACTTCTGCAAGTTCACATGATGGATCAAAGTGACTCAGCTAAGTGGTTTCTGGGATCATTTGCCATCTTCTGGATGAAAATCACAAGTCCCACACTTAGAGTTGGAGATGAAGGCCGAAAAGGAACTGATAGTGAATCACCAACTGATCTTACACAGGAAAAAAAAAAAAGAGTGAAGAAACTCAAGGTCACTTAGAAAAGATTCCAGTGCCAACAGATACCCACAGAGAATATCACAGACGGTTTCTCTTAAGGGAGTGCCTTCCTCTGGAGGCATTTTTTCCCCGTGGGCTATGTTTCTCATATGAAAAAAGGTCCAGTTGAATAAGAAGATGCCAGTTTTAGTAGCTACTAGTTAGTGATGTCATTAAAGATCAATGATATGAAAAGAAAAATATTAATAAATATATTAATAAAGGAAAAAATTGACAATTGGTTATGTACCTATCCTATTGGACCCTATTAATATAAAAATGGAAAGTAGGTAAGGGAAAAATGGAAAGTAGGTAAGGGAAAAGAAGAGTGACAAGATCCATTTATGGGAACCAAGGAACATTTGAACTGTTTGTATCAAATGTATTATTAACAAATCGATTTAACATGACATTTAAGAATATGAATTTTGGAAGCAGGTAAAGTTGTATTTTAATCACATATCTCAACTTACAGGTTTTGTTATGTTAGGATGCTAGGGGTTTTGGGAGAATTAAATGGAGTCCTATTTTTTTGTAGCAGTAAGGATTAAAAAGATCTATACACAGAAAATTCCACCTTAAACGTTAAGATAAAATTTATATAATAAGAATATTGGAGATAAAGTCACCCCAGGATTGATTAATTCAGTGGCTTAACAGAATTATCAAATTCTCTGGTTCTCTCCATCTTTCTGCTCTGCTGTTCTCATCCTTTTGGCTTATTTTCATAACCTGACTGTCACCATAATTCCAAGAGGCTACTGCAGATCTAAGAGGTGAATAAAGGTAAAATTATAGCCAGCTAAGGGGATTGTTCTTACTAAGCTCTTATCAGTGAGGACTGTCTTTTCCAGAATCCCCACAGCATATTCAGTTTGATCTTATTGGCCAGGACTGTGTCAAATGCCATTTCCTGGCTGGGTGGATGCTTCAGTGAGCTGTTACCAGTCATGATATTGTCTTTGTGCTTGGAGCAGAACTAAGCACCATATGCACATGGTGATGGTGGGCTGATATTCAAATGGGTCCTGTTTCTGTGGAAGAAAGTGACTGTCAGATTATATGACATTTAACGATATGATATTCTATTCTATGATACTCTATTAAAGTGCCTGGCATAATCTATGTGGAATAAGTACTAGATATTATTAGAACTTTGGAAAACATTTTTAATGAATGTTTGTTGTATTACAAATATTCAGATCTGCTCTAGAGAATAAGAGAAACAAATACTTCAAGAAGATAAATGAAACTCAGTATTGATAATAGTAAGAAGTTATTTCTGTGGCATGCTAGACATAGAATAAAAGGAATTAGTAAAGAAGAGTGTACATGTATGGGATATAGACACACAAAAAAGCAGGAGAAGAACTCAATAAAGTTACTGAATATTTATGACTTACAGGTTCCATCACCTTGGGAATCCATTGGTAGCACTAATTCTTATCCTATGTATCATTTCTTGAAACAAATCAAAGTTATGTCTGCTCAGCTAGTCTGGTGAGATAGAACTGTGGCAAGTACTTGTTTTTGAGAGAAAAAGAGTGTGTTTATTTCAGACATCTTTAATCTGCCAGGCTTTGTTATTCAGCCTCAATTCTGGTATTTATAACCCTGCTGGCTGCTGAGGTGGGAATGGGTGACGGGGGTAAAAGGAGAGAAAGAGAAGTATGTACATCTATATAGTCTAATAAAGAACTCAGGTAGTGTGGTCCTTCTACTCCACTTGTATCCTGTCTTGTGTGTATACGTGTGTATGTGTGTGTGTGTGTTTTATTGAAGCATAATGGCATATAAATTATATTAGTCTCAGGTGTATAACATAACAATTCAATATTTGTGTATATTATGAAGTGATTACCACAATAAATCTAGCTAACATTTGGTCTAAGTGTATAACCTACCCCGTCACTTTGTTTTCACTGGTTTTCACTGTAAGTTTTAAACTGAATCAGTAAGTTGTGATTTGAACATTTTAATTTGGTCAGTGACTCTGGAACGTGTCACTAGGGACCAGCCTCAGCAGACATGTGGGTCTCGAACCACGAGGTATCTGGCAGGTGAAATAATGACACGGACACGGAAATCTGATGCAAGCTGACAGACCCGAGGTCAGTCAGGAGAGATCTATGAAGCAGGGTCAGGCTTTGGCTCTCTAGCTTTGGCTCTCTGGCCTCTGGGCTCTCTGGCTCTCTGGCCTCTCTCGTTTCGCAGTCTCTCTGGCTCTGCTTTTGTCTCTCTCTGGCTCTCCTTTTTCTCTGTTCCTGTCTTCCTCTCTGGTTCTCTGGTTCTAGCTTCACAGGCTCTCTGGCTCTGCTTCTGCCGTTGTCTCTGCCTTTTCCTCTGCCTTTGTCTCTCCGCCTTTGTCTCTCTTGACTGTCAAGGGTTCCAGTCTTTTATTATTCCAAAGTGAGGAGGTTGGGGGATGCAGTTAGGTTAAAGTTAAACAAAGTGATTCACAGCAGGCAGAGTCAAGCCTTTCTAAGAAACTGGCCTTTACCATTAAAAGGGAAGTTTGTGAATAGACTCAGTTTGATAGTTGAGCAGGAAGAACAAAAGGCAAGTAAAGATGGTGTTGATGACCGTGACATTAGCATAAATCCAGATTCTTGGCGGGAAAGCCCGGAGGGACTTTCATTCACATTCACGGGTACCTCCACCAAAGTTTCCGGTGGCTTGGACATGGCGGAAGGGGTGGATCACGCACCGTCCCTGATAGGAACAGTTCACTTAGTAGTAATAAACTCAAAGGCTACCATAATATCATGGTAATTTCCTGTTGAGACAGTAAGTTTATATGGAGAATAGGAGAGGTGGAAGAGACAGTAGAGATTACTTATTTCAGCTCCAACATTTTATATCTGGAGAATATGTAGTGAACAGATTTTAAAATTTATGCCTACCCATGTCAAAACATTAATCATATGAGAGTAATTCTAACTAATAATTCATTTTTTTTTCTTACCAATGTTAGTTGGTTAGTACAGAAAAGAAGGAGACAACTTAAAAAAATAAAAGTGATAGTGTTTTGGGGTTTAAAACTTTAGTTACAATTCATGCAATGATTCTATTCCTTTTTATAGAGGGCAGTACTTTCTGATGAGGACATGCTCTCTGATGATTTATTATTTTTTCTGATTCTTTTATATAAGGCTGTTACTATATACAATCAGAACTGCTTACTGTGCTTCATGTTTAAATTATAGGAACTTCAGAGAAAGAAGCCTACTTGGTAGTTAGAGATATATTCTGGTCAAGATGGCTCAGTGATTGCACATTTTTATCCAAGTGCATAACAATAATAGAAAAATTATAAAGAGTTAACCAAAAACTAGATAAATCTTACTATTGACCAATGATGGAAGGGGCTGACCTTTTGGGCTTTAGATACACAATTATGTAATAGTAGCTTTGAGTTCTGTTCTTGCATTGCAAAGGGTCCTAAAGGATACATGCGTGCAGTGATAAAGCCTTTACACACTATTGGGATTTGGCAAATAGGAGAATGTTAAGGTACCCACAAAGGTTGTTGTGGTCATGAATGAATGAATGTACCTAAATGATCTGTGTCTAGATTTATATATTACTGTACGACAGGTGACCCAGAATACTTTTATAAGATCTGGTACTGAAAAGACAGGCCTAGTTCTAGATAGAAGAAGCATAGAGGAAACGAAAGTAAGATCAAAGTGACAAAATTCTCAGGGCACCTGGGTGGCTCAGTTGGTTAAGTGACTGCCTTCGGCTCAGGTCATGATCCCGGAGACCAGGGATCGAGCCCCACATCGGGCTCTCTGCTTGGCGGGAAATCTGCTTCTCCCTCTCTCACTCCCCCTGCTTGTGTTCCCTCTCTAGCTATGTTTCTCTCTGTCAAATAAATAAATAAAATCTTTTTTTAAAAAATAACAAAATTCTCTGAGTCACAATAAACCTATTAACATAATATTTAAAATGTATGAAGAAGCCTAATAGATAACAATACACTAATGTTTTCTTTTATGCAGGTAAGCAAGAACATGTTCAATACATAGATTCATTCTAGATAAAATTAATTTTAAGGAACATTTTTATAATAAGTCTGTGTAAATGCTCTCCATAATAGGCTAATTGGCCCCAAACAAGACACCCACCATGGATGATTATAAAACTGGACAAATTATATGAAATTATTCTTTTCAGATTCTGGATAAAAGGTGCAAGAGTACAGTTCCTCAGCTGTGGGTAATATACAATGTGAACTGAATTATGATCCTATTTGGAGGTACTTTCTTTTTTCTTTTTCTTTATTTATTTGACAGAGAGAGAGACAGCCAGAGAGGGAACACAAGCAGGGGGAGTGGGAAAGGGAGAAGCATGCTTCCCACAGAGCAGGGAGCACAATGTGGGCCTGGATCCCAGAACCCTGGGATGATGACCTGAGCCTAAGGCAGACACTTAACAACTGAGCCACCCAGGACCCCCTCGGAGGTACTTTCTGTCTGGAGACACTTTCTAATCTACTGTGAAAGTAGGGGGGAACCCAAATAAAGCCCAGTAGTCTTGCTGAGCTGGTGTAGCAGAGATCAGAGTTTGGGATAATGAAGGGGCTATTTTGTCTGAGGAAAGTTACCAGAATTGAGGAAAAAAGGTTCATAAAACTTAAGCTGCACATGCTAGGACAAAACTCCACAATAATAGGCCAAAAAACAAATAAATAATTATTGATAATGAAAACTGCTGGAGAATTGGGAAGGCAACAGTTTCTGTAGCTTGTAAAGGCCTGGGAGATTTCTGATTTCTGACTAATCAGAAAGAGTGGCAAGATCTCAGTGAACACTCAGGATTTCAGTAGAGTTCTCAGGCCACCCTTTGGGAATAGAGCCAATCTATCTCTAGTGTAAAGATGACTGTAGTCCACTCTAACAAAGTTTACAAACAAGTATTTTTTTTTAAGATTTTATTTATTTGACAGAGAGAAATATAGCAGGGGGAACACAAGCAGAGGGAGTGAGAGTGGGAGAAGCAGGATTCCCACTGAGCAGGAAGCCCGAAGCGGGGCTCAATCCCAGGACTCTGGGATCATGCCCTGAGCCGAAGGCAGACACTTAACAGCTGAGCCACCAAGGTCCCCCTACAAACAAGGGTTTTAAAGGATTCATCAGAGTTATAAATAACTAGCTCCCTGGCAGAACAAACCTTAAAACTCAAGGAAGATAACAAAATTCAGACATGCAATAATGTATAACCATAATGTCCAGCATACAATAAAAAATTACTATATATGTAAGGAAGAAAATACTGTGAGTGACTCACAGCTAGACAAAAATCAGCAAAAGAACCAAACTACATGTCACATTACAGAAATAATGTACTGAGCAGACAAGGACTTTAAGATAGCTCTTACAGGGATGCCTGGGTGGCTCCATCAGTTAAGCATCTGCCTTTGGCTCAGGTCGTGATCCCGGGGCCCTGGGATCGAGTCCCACATTGGGTTCCTTGCTCAGTGGGGAGCCTGCTTCTCCTTCTGCTTGCCATTCCTCCTGCTTGTGCTCTCTCTCTCTCTGAGAAATAAATAAATAAAATCTTTAAAAATAATATAAAATAAAATAGCTCTTGTAAACATATTCAAGAAATTAAAGGCAAGGATGGATATAATCAGGAAACAAAAAAGAAATCTCCACAGAAAAATGGAAATTGTAGAAAAGAAGAAAATGAAATTTTTGAACTGAAAGATATGATGTATAAAATGAAAAATACCATCATCTCTACAGCTATAAACTTCAGTGTCCTTTCAGTTCTAAATAAAAAGTAACACAATCTCTTTTATGTGAGCTTAAAAATAAAGAGGAAATATAAATATCCAGGAGTTAATCATACCATGAAGGCTTTGGAATCAAGAATTAGAAAACCATCAAAAACTAAGGCAACTATCCTTTCAGCCTCTAATGATCTACTGGCCTTGTGTCTCTTTTTCCTTCTGTGTATGTCTTCAAAACTCCCTCTCTGTGTAGCATGGCTTTCTCCACAAATATGGCTGTCCCATACCACCCAAGTTTAAGTGTTCATTTCCCTCTATGAACTGAGGAAACTATTTTCTCTCGGTCTCAATTCCAAATTCCTCTGAAAGAGAATCTAAGTCAGATGTCTACTCCTGGCATAATCTCCTAGGGCTGTGGGAGCCAATTAGTGTTGCCTGAACAAACATGATCACCAAGGCCACCCCCCAAAGGATTTTTCTAAGAGGAGGAGCACTCAATAAATGAGCCTATTCCCAAACCCAGTATTTTGTGCCTATCAAATAGATTTTGGTAATTTAGCTATGAGAAGTTAAATATGCATTTCACACCTTTTAAAAATGACATTCAGTAAATGCCATAGTATTGACAAATTTTGAAATAAAGCTTTTAAAACATATAACTAGTCCTTTTGAAAGTTTAAAATAATTTATGCAATTGATAAATCAATAACCAGTCTTTGGGTTGATTCAGAATGTAGAGTGCCACCTTCTCTTGGGGATAAAGACTATGCACATCATTTAATACACATTCATGTCAAACGATCCTGCTTTTCAGATCAACTAGAAAATTAAGGATCATGAAACTAAATCACACTAGTCTGAGTCTAGGCAATTTTCTTGAGGAGGCATATTTGTCTACATTTTGTCTATGGGCAGAAGGCTGAACCACAATCCTCTGCTGTATGAGATTTGAACTAATAGTAAGAGCCATTATGCCCCCCATGCTTCAAGAAAAGAGCTATTCTGAAACATGGAGAAATAAAGGAGATATATTGCTGACTCCATGATTTTTCTCTTCTTATTTTATTGATTTGGAAAAAAAATAGAAAAGTGTTCATGGCTGTGAAGCTAGGTAAGAGCAACCTGTAAGAAGAAATCATAAGAATTAGAGTTTAGAGATAATCCGTAGATATTGAAGAGACTAATACCAGTGAGTAATAATAGTAAATGACTACTAATGGTAAGGCGGCCATGATGAACAAAGGCTGCCAACTGGATTCATTGAAGTGAAACACAACTCCTTTAGGTGAGAAAGGAGCACATTCGTCAGATCTTTACTGGTTGGAGAGACGTGCTATTGGCAGAATTAGAAGGTAATTAACATGCTTCAGTTGTTTTTGTGGGATCAGATGCTCAGAGGAGTGAAGGCTCAGGGCTACGATTTTAAAGAAGAGGTGCAATCCAGTCATTTGGGCCTCACTGTTTGGTCACGCTTGCCATGTAAGATCACTTCCCTGTTTTCAGTTTTGTTTTGCTGTGTTTTGCTTTGTTTGCATGTTCAGCAGTGCTGTTGCGTTAGTGCTTCATTTGGCACCCACTATGACCGTCAACTGGTAAACTGAATATGACACTGCCCTTTTGTGAGCCAGTTTAGCTGCCCTTGTTTTGCAAATAGAAAAAGAGTATTGACTTCTAATAAAACTTAGGAAATCCTTAGTAAGGGCTTTATCGTCTCATTAAAACTCCAGTAATTAGGGAAATCGGTCAGCCATCATCTCACTTTTGTGTGTACGCTCTCCCACTATGCCAATTTGTCCATTCACTCATGCATTTGACATGTTCACAGGAATTTCTGCCTAAAGCAGTGAGAAAGTTGAAGCATGGATTCTTGTTAGACTGATAAAATTAGACAGGACAATCCACTTAGAAAAATTCGTTAGGAAACAACACTGACTAAGAAAAAAAATGGGTAGTTATTCTATAGTCATTCATTAGTCTATAGAAAACTTAGCTGACTTATTTAGGTGTTAAAGTATTTATTTTCAAATAAATTATTTTCTCTAGTAAGTTAATTTATTCATATATTAATGTATAGCATGACTATCTTTTCAGAGCAAAGGCTAATACCCAGGTTATACCATAATCTTTCTGGGGCTATTACAATGGCAATCATTAGTTTTTATGTATGTATTTGTAAATGATCTATAGTTTCAAAGCATTCTCAAGTAACCCAAATGGTTAATAAGGAAAAATATTAAAATTATAATTATTCAGTTAAAAATTGTTTCTATTGATAGATACTTATTGATAGAAACAATGCTTCTAATGGAATTTTAATTAAAAATCAATACAGCTAATATATAATTGGCATGATGCTAGCATAATTTTATTCATGTCAAGCTAACTATGTATATGAATATACCTACTACTATCTTATCCTAGTTTCTATGTGTAAATTAATTTCTATAAATATATCATCTAGAGGATATATGTCAAAATGTTACAGATTATCTCTTAGTACAGTTTTTTTTTTTTTTAAGATTTTATCTACTTATTTGACAGAGAGAGAGAGATCACAAGTAGGCAGAGAGAGAGGAGGAAGCAGGCTCACTACTGAACAGAGAGCCCGACGTGGGCCTCGATCCCAGGACCCTGAGATCATGACCTGAGCTGAAGGCAGAGGCTTAACCCACTGAGCCACCCAGGCGCCCTCTTAGTACAGTTTTTACTTTATTTTTAATATTTTTCTAAATTTTGCATTTCTTGTAATTAATGAATATTTCTTCTATAAGTGTTATTTATCTAACTGTTGTAATTGTCTAATTTAATGGTTGAAAAGAGTAAGGGAGTCTTGAGACATCTTCCACCAAGTCAGGAGAGTGAGACCTGAGTAGGATGTATTTGAGTTAGGCAATAAGATATGTGATATTATTTGTATCCCTCACATGTGGAACACCAGAAGAGTGGAAAGTATAAAGACTCATTGTGGAGTAATAATAATAATAATAATAATAATAATAATAATGACAAAAACTAGGTGATATCATGAAGATGGTGACATAGGTCACTTCCAATTTTAGTTCCCCACACCAGGAGACCAACTAGCAACTGTTCATAAACAAGACATCATTGTGAAAATCCTAGAACACAGGGGTAAGAATGAAGTATCCTCCTGGAGCACAGAGGTGGACAAGGACCTCGTCAGAAGGCCCAGAGAAACTATTTCACTTTGACTGTAATGTCCCTCCCCTAGGCTGGCATAGCATTGCACTGAGAGAGCTGCCTTGGGTCTCTTGTTTCTCCAGGGGGGAAAGAGAGCCCACTGTGGACATCTAGCTTCTTCAGTACTGGCACATGCTTCCTGGGATGCCTACTTGAGTCTTGTCTCACAGGGATCACATGGGGCATCTGCAGGGCTTGACCACTGGGGATCAGATAAAGATGGAGAAGGAGAGCAGGGCTTTCAGCAACCAGCACTCAGATCTTGGCAGACTCAGTTCCTACTTATGATGGTGTTTGGGCAGAGATCCCAGACAGTGTCTCAGACCATCTGCAGAGTTGAGCTGGTGGCCACATCTAGCCAGAGAGCTCTGCTAGCTGTACTGTCTGATTTTGGTACACACCAAATGGGCCACACAGGCCATGGAGTCCATTTTATGGCTCTATATAGGCAGAGAAGCAAATTCAAAGCCACACTCAACTTCCCTGCATAATGTTTGGTCTTGCTCTTGGGGAAGTGTGGCCTCAGATGCCCAGCATCATAGAGGGCATCTTATAGCTTACCTAATGGCAAAAGCCCAGTTTGCAGTCTCACCCAGCTTTGGAGTATAGCCTGTGGCCTGTCTAATCCCAGAGCACAATCTCAGCCCCCATCCAACCACAAAGCCCTGCCTGTACCCTATCTGAACATGGAGTGCAACCACAGACACTGCCTGGTTGGGGAACACAGCCTGAAGTCCCATCAAACCAGGAGTGAACTGCAGAGTTCAGCTGCAGTCCTGCCAAATTGTGAAGGTCAGCCAGGGGCACTAGCCTGCCAGGAAAGCACTCACTCAATCACTCCCTCAGCCAGAGGTGACTTCAGAAAGAAATTGAAGAAAGAACAAATATATGAAAAAAATATCCTGTGTTCATGAATCAGAAGAATTAATATTGTTAAAATGTTCATACTACCTAAGGCAATCTATAGACTGAATGTAATCCCTATTGAAACTCCAATGGCATTTTTTCTTACAGAAATTGAAAAAAACCCATAAAATTCATAGGGACCCACAAAAGATACAAAATAGCTGAAGTAATTTTCAGAAAGAAGAACAAGGCTAGAGGCATCACACTTCCTGATTCCAAACTGTATTCCAAAGCTATAGTTATCAAAGCAGTATGGTACTGACAAAAACAGACACATAGACCAATGGAACAGAATGGAGAACCCAGAAATAACCCCATGCCTATATGGTAAACTAATATTTGACAAGTATTCTCAATAATCAATGGTGATAGGATAGTTTCTTTAGTAAATGGTGTTGGGGACACTGAATATGCACAAGCAAATGAATGAAATTCTACCTCTGTCTCATGCCACTCACAAAATTTAACTCAAAGTGGATTAAAGACTTGAACACAAAACTGAAACCATAAAACTCCTAGAAGAAATCTCCATGACATTGGCCTTGACAATGATTTTTGGGCTATGACACCTAAAGTATAGGCAACAAAAGCAAAAATAAGTAAGTGGGTCTATATCGGACTCGAAAGTTTCTACATAGGAAAAGAAAAAAATCATTGAAATGAGAAAGTAATCCATGGAATGGAAAAAATTATTTGCAAACCATGTATCTCATAAAAGGTTAATATCCAAAATATATAAGGAACTCATACAACTCAATAATACAAAAATAATCTGATTAAAAATGGTAGAGGACCTGAATGGACAATTTTCCAAAGAAGACATACAAATGGCCAACGGTTACATGAAAAGGTATATAATATCATTAATCATCAGGGATAAACAAATCAAAAACCACAATGAGATATCACCTGACTGACCTCTGTTAGAATGGCTATCTATTATCAAAAAGACAAGAGGTAACAAATACTGACAAGGATATGGAGAAAGGGAATACTTGTATACTGTTGGTGGGAATATGAATTGGTGCAGCCACTAAAAAATTAAAAAATAAAAATATCATATGATTTATCAATTCCACTCCTAGGTATATATCCAAAGGAAAAAGTGAAAACGGGATCTTGAAGAAACATCTGCATTCCATGTTCATTGCAGCAATATTTACAATAGCTGAGATAGGAACACAACTTACTACATGACAATTGATGGATGAATGAACAAAGAAAATGTGAGATATATGCACAATGGAATATTATTTAGTCATAAGAAGAAGGGAGTCTTGCTATTTGCAACAAAATGGACAGACCTTAAGGGCATTATGCTAATTGAAATAAGTTAGAGAAAGACACAAACTAAGGGAAATAACTTGTATGTGGAATCTAAAAAAGTAAGCTCATAGAAACAGAGACTAGATGGGAGGGGTGGTTACCAGGAGTGGTGGTTAAAATAAGTGGTTGAAGGTGGTCAAAGTGTACAAACTTCCAGTTACAAGATGAATAGTTTCTGGGGATATACTGTATAGAAAGTATACAGTTAACATGCATCTTAAAATTCTCAACACATGCTCATTTACAACAGGTCACTATAGTGGTAATCATTTTGCAATATATATGTGTAGCAAGCCATTATGTTGTAAACCTTAAACTTATGCAATGTTATATATCAATTGCATTTAAATAGAGCTGGAAAAGAACAGAAGTGTTGGGAAAGATACTCTGGATCCCAGTGTTGCTCTGCTGCTATGTGAAGGTTGTTCAGAACTCTGCCTGTGGTGCTTAGAACAAGTAGTCTCCTTTTTACTTTTTACCAACGATTTGCTCGTATATTTAAACCAAGGTTATCTAATTTGGATTTATCAAATGTAGAGCTCATTCTCCTAATGATGGACTGTTGGTTTTGAAAGCCATAGCTAATTGAAATTTGGAAGATGCTACTCAGAATTCAATCAAATGCAATCTTATTTTAAAGTTCTTATTACCTTGGGAAAACCAGATATAATAAATTTGAGTAGGAAGATCCGATCCGAACTAAACATTAAAACTGATCCTGAGGATGTTCTGTAGCATGGATTTGGAGTGTGAGATCAAGGGAACCCAGATTCCAGTCTGAATATGAGAGCATTTTATTGCCCAGATGTCAAATTCCTTGCTGCCTTTCCCCTCTCCCCACTGAATCCTGGAAACAGTCCTTTATCTAGTTAAGCTGATTTAAAAACAAGCTAAAGTGTTATTTGAAGATATTCGAATCAGAATGGTTAGGCTTATATTGTAAAGACACAATATCTTTTCTGAATAAGTGGGGCATACCTCCAGCTCTCCCTTCACTCCAGTCTACAGAATTAAGATTTTCCCTTCAGTTCATGATACCATTGTTATCACTATATACTCAAGAGTAGTGGGAGACAATTAAAACTTGTAAAAAAAAAAAAAAAAAAGAATTAAGTTCAACTATTCCAAAATCAAAGTTAGGATTTTTAAGAGCTGTCTTCCAACATTTACTTGGCATATATTGAATAGTTCTATCAAGTTTATTCCTTCAACCATATGGGGCTACATTTAGCAATTTGTGTATCTAGGTTTTACCAGGGAGATGCATTGTTTACAGTTAAATATTCGCTGAGTGCTTTAGTTAAATGTGTTGTTTCTGGCTATGATGAGAAACTGGAAATAACTACTAAAGTTGTGTGTATATGGTTTTGTCCATTGGAGAACATTTGGCCATCATATTCCAACTAAATTTTGTGAGAAATTGGCTTGGTCTATCTTCAAATGGAAGTAAGGTCCATTTTACTTTTTGGTTTGGTTTCTTAATTTTAGCTAGAAAACATTCCTCAGTTGATCATGTAAGTAAATGGAATTTTTCACAATCAGAAACTTTATAAAATGTCTGCCATCTTAATTTTTTTCCAGAGGTATAATCTCAAATTTTCTGTTGCCTAGCTCTTATTAACGGTTTGAATTCAAGAAATAATATTCATGAAGCCTTGCTCAAAGGATTAAAAAATCTTTAATTTCTCTGATTAGCCGTTTTCTGTGTGTGATGTGAAACTCTTAGAGTTCCCCAAGACACTTTCTGGAGGCCTGTAATGTCAAACTGTTTCTTTAATGCTATGGTATTCTTTGTCATTTTCCTCTCATTCTCTCATGAATATACCATAAAGTTTTCCAGAGGCTACGTAACATGTGAAAATATCATCACTCTGATGTATTCTTGTGTTTTAAAAATGTCTCAGTTTTAATTTTCAGTGTGAATAATATTGGTATATATAACCCTGGTCCATGAAAGCCCCTTGGGGCTACAATAATTTTCAAAAAGGTAAAGGAATCCTGAGACCCAAATGTTTGAGATCTGCTGCTTTAGGTAAATACATTTATATGTGTTCACAGCATCCAGTAAAGAGCTATATACCTGTGCCACACTTTTTTTTTCCACCAAAGTATTGCTTTTATTAAACTGTGATTTGACATTATTAGGATTATAATCATAAATTAGCCTATGCTAAAATAAATAGCCCTGGGATATTTATCATCTTATGAATCCAAGGAAATCGTTGGGAGGACATTGGCGATTTTTATTTATATAGTGCACACTTTTTTTTTAAGGTCCCACTAAAAAAATTTCTCTGTTTTAGTGTTATAAAGAATTTGGTCTCACCTCCATCACTATTTTGTTTTACGGATGGAAATCATGAATCTTGCAATTTCTCTCATTTTCCTGCTTTGGCTTTGATATGTTGGACTCTAACCATCTTTCCACCAAATGTGCACCCCTCTCTTGCTACCATTTGCATATTTTTTGGCATGCATTTTCACATGCCAATCTGCTGGCTTTTCCTGACTGGTATTCACATTTGTCCAGAATTCTTACGTTTTTATTGCCCATATATACACAGAAATCCTTCCATCCTATGTACAAGCATATGTACATAGATATGTCTAAACATAGCATTTTGTCTAAAGATACCTGATTCTCACAATTTTGTGAGAGAAGTGTGGCTGGTACTGTCCCTGATTTGCTGATGGACAACTGTGTACTGACTGATTTGATTAAGGTCACCTGGCTGTTAACAATAGCAAGGGTTAGAATAGATTCTAGATTTTCTGACTTTAATTCCACATTTTAGAAATGACCAAACTATCTTTTCCTGCCACTGCTTTTCAAGGAACCATCCAATGAAGCCCTTTAACTTTTTAAGAGAACGAGCAAGCTTCTTTATTATAATATGGACCCTATTGGCTTAACAGAGTTAATCCAGCTCCCTGAATGGCCCACATATGAGGAATGGAAAATTCCAACATTTTATGGAAAGCATCTATTCAGTATTAGAAAAGTCCTCAATTTTACATTTATTTTATAATTATATAAATGATGGCATAAAAATGCTTGAAAATATTCCTTGAAGATTCTAATTCTCCACTAGCATAGTTACTATTACCGAAAGTAAATTGCTTTTGTGATATCAATACATCCTGTCTCAATTTATCACTTGCTGTCTGGCAGATTGAAACATAGGGTATAAGACACTTTTTCTTTTTCTTTTTTTAAGATATTATTTATTTAATAGAGAGAAACATAGCTAGAGAGGGAACACAAGCAGGGGGAGTGAGGGAGGGAGAAATAGGGCTTCCTGCTGAGCAGGGAGCCTGAGCCCAAGGCAGATGCTTAATGACTGAGCCACCCAGGCGCTCTGTAAGGCACGTTCTCAAGACTAAAAAAGTATAAAGTGGGCAACTTGTAGCTTCTTTTATTTAGAACAAATACTTAGGTAAGGTAGATAATAATATTTTTCCAATCATTTTTTTCTTTGACACGAGATATCATACCTGCTAAGAGGCCTTTTTTTCTTAATCTATAACCTATTGAACATGTAATTTGTTGTATACAATATTAAAACTCTTCTTTATTGGTAGCAAAAATTAGAAAAAAGAGAAGGATGAGACACTCTAAATTGAATTAGCAAAGAGAAAAAATGTGAGCTCACTGCAGAAACCATGTGATAGCTTGTCTACTACCATGTTGAGAAATGGTCTGATAGCTTTCCTGGAATAGTAATACATTATTATTCTCCCTAGAACTTCTAGGTAACATTCATTAAACAAACAGTATAATTTATTTATTTATAAATGTTGGTGGAATTTGGACCACCTTAAACTGTCACAAAGAATTCATGATTCTTATCACAGACCACCAAAAGACTCAATTTGAATTCAATATATCACAGGTGGGTGGGAGGTAGCACACACACCAAATACCTTCCATCAAGTTTGGATACCCATGAATAATTTTGTATCTGAGGAGTCAGCAAAATTTATCAAAGTCTGACTACATAGGGCTAAACTGTAGAAATCTTTCCCTAAACTTTGGAAACCAATCGCTAGAAGGTCAGTTGGGGCTGCCCAGCACATAACATTTTCCGTATTTGCATTGCTTTGGCTTTGTCACTTTCAATATTGGCATGGGAACCTGTTCTTTGTGGTTTACGGGGTTTTTTTTAGTTGCTTATTTCTCAACTTAAGTAATAATCCTCTTTTGCTGACAGCTCTATAGTTACTGTAGAAATGACTGTGTTGTCATGAACACAGCTTTAGGATTTCAGGTTGAGGTGGGGGAGGATCAGTGGGCGTTCCAAAAAAAAGCTCATGTTTCCACCCAAACACACCCACTTAAGTCCTTTCAGAAGGCTCAAGAAACAGAAGCAGAATTCTTTTCCCTGTTCCACTTTCAAAGTTTCTTATGTGGAATCAGATGCTTTTAATACACGTTTCAAAAGAGTATTCCATTTAACCTCTAAAAATAAACAAACCACAATTCTGCTCCCCATTTTTTTTTCTCAATTTAATCATTTGTTCCAATTTTCCTACCTTTGAAATCGGATGATTCAGCTCTCCTTTCTGCCTTAAAAGTTTGGTTTAATTTAAATTTCAGAAGCTAATGCTTGGTTCTTCAATCTTCCTTATTTTTCTGTCTTAATAGTCTCCATATGTTTAATTTCTTTTCTGATTTGATCTCTTCTTTTTAACTTTCCATTAGGCCTATTTTCTCTCTTGTCTGTTTTCTTGTTTGTGTCAATTGCACTCCCCATTCTTGTTCTGAAAAAATGAACCGTCTCTCCCACAAGCTCACCCTCCTTTTTTGCTTCACTGCCTGTGTTACATTTTATTCTACTGAGTCAGTAAAGACATCTCATTTAAAGTATGGCTCATATCTCATCTTTTAAAAGCACACCTCCACTTAAGCTGGCTTCTAACTGACTCAACTTCAGTGATATCTCTAGTTCTTCCCATTCTAATCTACCTGCTCAAGTTGCTTCCTCCCTCCCCTGTTTGATTTTTATGGTTTCCTAATATAGTACTGACAAAAGAGACTGGGCTCTGGGTCCATGTCTGTGTGGGCTTGACACTCCTTTCTGCCACAGCTCTAGGACCTTGAACTTTAAATTACTTTGTTTCTGAATTTCCTTCCCTATAAAAGGGGGATGATAATGACTATCACCAAATTTTTGGAATGATTAAATGAGAGCATGCCGTATAGAGTTGGATTCATACAAAGTGTTCAATATTATAGTGGTTTTTTTTTCAGTTTTCAGAAAAATCTGGCATTGTTTTGCTAATAAGCAGATTACTAGGAAATCAGAGTGATGTGTATAAGTTGGCAGTTTCCAAGAGAAAATGTATTAGGGATGACATGCTCTCTTCCTTTGTTTTATTTTTCCTCCTATCATGAACATATTCATTCATTTTTTACATTAAAATTATGAAATTATGTAAACTTTCATATAAAAATAAAACAATTTATGAAACAAATACATACTTACAACGTTTTGTTATATAAGATCTTTTCTTAAAAGAAGTTAAGTTTCTTACATTTGATTAAAGTCCACTCTGTGTCCCTTCTGCTATGTCATTTATCCCTTTCCCTTTCTAGAAATAAGCCATGCTGAATTTGCTTCAGGTCATTCTTATCTATGTTTTCATACTTCTACTATATTTGTATATATATATAGTATAAAATATCATTGTGTATATTTTAAATGATATATACATAACGTACTTGTATATTTTGCAACTTGCCAATTTCAACATTTTTTATTGCATTCATTGCATGTGTTATATCTTGTTCCTCTGTTCTGTTTATTTCTATTGCATTTCTCTTCGTGCTATGCCATTGTACAAATGCATAGTATAGTAATAGTGCAATCACACAACTAAGTGGAGTGGGTGATTCTAATCTTATCTGAGGATAAAATCGGATTCAACTCCAGTGATATATTCAGTCCAGTTGCTTGCTCTAGAGATATGTTGGGACCTTAGGGGAATTTGGGTCTCTTCCTTACTGAGGCACATTGCTTCAACCAGGAACACCTAGGAAACTCACATAATATCCTGATATCTGGACCCAATACCTCATTAAAGAGGGATGATTTGTTCTACCACTAACTCTGGAGTTCAAGGATGCTGCTTAGACTTCTTTAGGAATTTCTCCTTAAGGGTTGCTAAAGGGAGCAAAATAAGATCATGCATGCAAAATAGCCTGTATCTAGCTGTTTAGAAAATCACAAATGTCTCATAAATTAAAGAATTGTAAAATGAATCAGCCACAGAATCCTACCTAATAGAAATATATAAATGTAATTCTCTACATCATTTTGTTTTCACAATGCAATTAAGAATAAAACTGCTATCATTTTATGCTATTTAACAGGTTTCACAATCCTTTACATTTCTTTAATGGACAAATAGTAGTTAGTTGAAATTAATTGTGTTGATATTGAATTGGACACACTTAGTAACCCTAGAAGGTAAGATTTATTATTCTCATTTCACAAAGCATTGTATTCAAAATAGGCAAAATTAATTATAAATGCAAAAAGCCTCAGGTTAGTCTTTTAATTAGATCTTAATCATGTTAGTATAGCATTTGAATAACTGGGAAAATGGTAAACCTTTTCAGCAGAAGGATCTGTCCTGTTTAGAAGTTAGAATTGAATTTAGAGAGAATCTGAGGTATGATTGGTTGTTATTAGGTTAAAAGACATACTTAACATTTTGCCCCGAGTTTATTCTCTGAAGATTTGGACCAAACATAAGTAACTCTCTTATGGAATTAATGGGGAATGCTTTGAAGATTTTCACCTCTTGAGTGTAAAATGTTATTTAATAAGGATTTTCCTTTTTAATATAGATATAATTGACATATAACATTATATTAGTTTTAGGTATACAACATAATGATTAATATTTGTATATATTATGAAATAAATGTCACAATAAGTCTAGTTAATACCCATCACTACACATACTTACAGTTTTTTTTCTTGCTATGAAAACTTTTAAGATCTACTCTCTTAGCAACTTTCAAATATACAAGGCGGTATCATTAACTATAGTTCCTATGCTGTATATTATGTCCCCATGATTTATTTATTTTATAGCTGTGAGTTTGTACTTTTTAACTCTTAAAATGTTATTCAATAAGTATTTGGTTTGTGATCAGTATTTTTTGGGAAGTATGGAGTATTACATTAGTTTCTTCTTCTTTTTTTAAAACCAGTCCTGTTACTGAATTAGAAATTTGGTTGGAAATCTCATATTTGGGAAGAGGGTAAATTTTTTGGAAAATATCAAAGTAAGGCTTAAATGTGTATTATTTAGGTATTCATTTTAAGAATAGTTTAATTATGAAGACTCTTCCAGGGTCTTTCTTTTTTCCTGTTAGAAGTGGTTGATCAGAGAAAACCTTGGTAATCAAAATTATGTCAACATTACAATAACACCATTAGAAAGGCTGCCATTTGATCACTAATTTAACTTAGTTATTGACTTTATAAATGTATGGGTGATAGCTGTTGAGTATGGCTATATAAAGTGTAAGTTTTGTTTTTGGTAATAAACAACTTAATGCAGCAATAAAAAGTAATATTTTTAGGAATCTTACTGGTCCTTGGTCCTGAGAAAGGAACTGCATTTTATGTAGGTCTACTGTTGGCTAATTATCTCATCATGTAGAATTGTGCTTTATAAGTAAAATGCCCTGGACATTTATTTGTAGGAAGAGAGAAAAGGAAGAAAGGCAAGAAGGAAAGTAAGAAAGGAAGAAAGTTCTTGAGTTTCAAAGTAGATTAATTAATAACATAAAATATAACTATCAAAAAACATATGCTTAGTGCTCGCTATATGTGATTTTGTGCTAGGTGTCTAAGTGGAAATTGCGATTTTTGTCTATGATTCCAAAAATTAGAAAGTTTGTTTTAAGCTCAATTAGCAGCAAGACCGTCTGAACTCATTTGGGGGCAAGAACTGTCCTGAGTGGGCAGTTTTTAATTTATAATCTTCACTCCATCAAGGCAAATACTACGGGCTGTGAAGAAATACTGTGATTGATTATAGTGTCACATAGCACATGGTATACGTACTATGTTATCTCTCTAAAAGAACTCTAAATTCAAAGACCTATCTCTCTATGAGATTTTGTAGTCATAGACCAATTCATCCAGTTTTCAAAATGACCTTATGAAGTTGGCACTATTGCTACCTCCATTTTATAGAGAAAGACATGGAAACAAAGAGGTCAGTAAAGGAGTATTTATCAATAGTGGCTGTTCTAAAGTCTGCAACCGTCTGGTTATAAATTCTTTGAAAAAAATTTAAAGCGATTATCAATCTTCATGGCACTTTTTTAGATTTACCAGAGGATAAAGGGGATTACGGTGAATATTTATATGTTAGAACTTTTGGGATTTATAATATTACTGCTACTATTCCTAGGAAGTTCCAAGTAGATTAGAAAAAAGTTTAGAAATCTGTTTCTTTCCAGTGATTCCTACTACTAACGTATAATGGCTCTCTGCCATGCGGACTTTCATAATATAGTAATAGAGAAATAGCATGGGAAGAGATAGCCCGCACTGGGATACTTTCACTGACATCTGGCTTTATTTGTGCTTGTTGCATCTTCCAGACCCCATCCTCAGTCACTTTATGTAATATGCATTGAACATATCTTATTACACTATGAAAAGGTTAAGAAAAATTGCTTTTGACAACTAATTAGTGTTTACAAAATGCATAGCATAATACTAGCATTTTACTCAATGCATTAATATGGTATCAGTCTCATTTAAGGCTATGCATCCAGTAATTATTATGGGCTTTTAAATATAGGTATTTACTGATATTTAAGTTTAAATTGCAATGTAGTCATATTTTTACATCTATTTCAAACATCTTTCTACATGCAGTGAATACCATATTTGACAGTTGCACCAGTTCTCTCAGATTTTAAAGTTCGTGTTTAAATAAACACAATCCAGTATTTAATTCCCCACAAACTCTCATTATTTGTTGCATGATTTATAGGCCTCTGTGCACTGACATGTTTCATAGATGCTGGAGGTGCTGGAGACAACTAGCAATACAAAGTGATGCTGTCTTATGGCCCCTGTCAAAGCTGTTGCCTTTGGCGCTTTTGCTGATTGTGAATGCAACAGGATCCTGTCTTTGCCTTCAGAGGCTATCTATGCAAAAGTTAATGCAAAACATCTTACAAATTGTTGGAGCAGAGGTAGTCTCAAATCACACTACTGCATGGGAAGGAGCCAATTGTCCATTTAAAGGGGATACTGTTTATAATGTACAAGGTTGCTGTTGTGATAAGCCTCCCAGGAATGTGTGGAGGAAGGAGAATGTAGTTTAATTCAGATTGCTTTGGAATGTGCAATTTGCCCCTGGTTATCAATGTTATTTAACATATTTTGATTGAATCACTTTAGATCCATCTGAAAACTGCCTGTGTTTGGAGAAAATCTTTTGGCCTATTATGATTTTTTGGCTCACATGTTGCATGTAGACTCTTACTTCCTCCCTGCTTGCCTACGCTCATCCTATCACCTTCACGTTGTCAAAGTTTACGTTCATATACCTGTAAGGAATATAAATATCTTTATTCTCTCTTAATTGTCTCTTGTACATGTATGTAGGTATGTGTAGACTCTCTCTCTCTCTCTCTTTCTCTTAGGCATCCTTGTAGGCATCCAGGATTCTTCTCTAGTTAAATTGTATTATTTGATACCTCTCCTTATATTTTGTGGAGATTCATTATTCTTTAAAAATATTTAATTTTCAAGGACTAACTTGATGAGGAACATAAGGCTAGAGGAAAACATGATCTATTTATATTAATCAAGGTTGTTGAAATCCTACAACATACATTAAAACATATGTGGAAACCACATGTGAATGACAAACTATTTGTGTGGTGAGAGAGTATTAATTTAGAAACATCTTAATCAGTTAAGGATGATCGTTGAGATTTTTCAATGAAGGAATGTATTAAGAATGGAGAAAATAAGCCTGCATCTGTTTCATCAGTTTTGCTTCTGGGAAAAAATGAGAACTATTATGACCTTCATAGGACAAATGCAGCTTTTTCCCAGATAGGTTGTTTGTAGTCAGTTGAGACTCACCCAGTGAAGAAGAAAGAGGGTTAGATGGATAGTGTCTAAGAGAACCATGGGCTTTCTTTGAGGCTTCAAAGTAAAGTCAATTTCAAGTTTATTTACTTTTTAAACCTGAAGGAATGGTCAGTTTAAGATTGAGCAGAGAATGAGACAGTTAAGTTATGTTAAGACAGTTAATGTTAAGTTAGTGAGTGAAGTATGAACCAAAGGTGAACAGAGAGCCTGAAAGTGAAAGTTAGGGAGATCACAAAATTGTGTTTACTCTGGGTATCAGGGTTTTTTTTTTTAATTATTTAAAAAAATCTATTATTGAGGTATTGTTGACATACAATGTTACATTCATTTCAGTTGTACAGCACAGTGATTCAACAATTGTATACATTACTTAATGTTCACCATGATAAGTGTTAGTGATCATTCATCACCACACTAATGTTATTATATTATTAATGACTATAATCTTACGCTGTACTTCTCATTCCATGACTTATTGTTTTATAACTGGAAGTTTGTATCTTCAAATTCTTTTTTACCTATTTATCTATCCCTCCACCCATCTTCCCTCTGGCAACCACCAATTTGTTCTCTGTACTATGAATCTCTTTCTGTTTCATTTGTTCATTTTGTTTTTTAGATTCCACATATAAATGAAATATAAGGTACTTGTCTTTGTCTGACTTATTTCATTTAGTATAACACCCTCAAGGTCCATCCTTGTTGTCACAAATGTATATATGCATATGTATTATGTGTATATATAATGGAATATATATATTTATATATACATTATATCTATTATATATATATAATGTATATGTGCATATGTATATATACACCACATATTCTTTATCCATTACATACATATATCCATTTTATATATATATTATATGTAATATATATGCTATATGTATTATACTACATCTTTATTCATTCATCTATTAATGCACACTTGGGTTGCTTCCATTATCTTAGCTATTGTAAATAATGCTGCAATAAACATAGGGTGTACATATATATTTCTGAATAAGGATTTTCATTTTCTTTGGGTAAATACTCAGTAATGGAATTACTGGATCATACGGTATTTTTTTTTTTATTTTTCTTAAGAACCTACATACTGTTTTATATAGTCAGTGTATCAGTGTTGTAATTCTCTTCCAAAACTCCTCTCAGTTCCAGAGCTGATCAGTGCGTGAACCATTTTTTATATTGTAATCTAACTGAAAGCATTTTGTTTGTCTCAAATTCTATCAAATTGTCAATGTGGTCTTTGGACAATAATCACCTTTGCAGATCTGTCACAATAATAATAGTAACTTCAGTCTTTAGATCAGAAGGACGTTTGAAACTCAATATACACCTACCAGTTTCACATCATTGTCAATGAGAATCATCTCTAAGTACTTGCTCAGATCTCCCTCGGTCTGCATGGCCCATTAACCTCTTCTCAGCACCCACTTTGCTTACTCAATTATGGCTGTCACATGTGATCTGAGCATTGCTGAAAGGCTGTGGCCTTTGCTCCATGATGCCTATAAAAATCTGTGTCTAAAAAGCTTAAGGTGGATACTCCTCATAAGCCAGCATTGTAAGCATTTGGGTGACTGTGTCCTTGTATTGACACTGCTAGCATCTGTCTTCTGTTGTTATTTCTTAGTGTTCTAGACTTCTTATTAGGACCCTGAACAAGTATATAGGTCTTCATTTCACCTCACTCTTAAACTTTCCTATACACAAGATTCATTTTAAACTTGAGGCACCTATCCCTTTGATCTTAAGACATACACCATTGATCCTTGGAAAATGTGGAAATTAAGGACAATGACCCTCTATGCAGTTGAAAACCTATATATAACTTTTGAATCTTTCAAAATGTAATGACTAATAGCCTACTGTTGACTGGAAGCCTTATGGATAACATAAACATTACATTGACACATACTTTGTATTTTTTTGTACTCTATACTGTACTCTTACAATAAAGTAAGATAGAGAAAGGAGGACATTACTAAGAAAATCATAAGGAAGACAAAATACATTTACAGTACTGTACAGTAAAAAATCCATGTATGTGTATACCCATGAAATCCAACCTTTGTTGTTCAAGGCTCAGCAGTATACAGTCTTAAGTGACAAATAGGGCTGAATATCTAACTTAGACAAATAATTTAGAACAGGGTTTTCCTAATCTTTCTGAGGAGAGTCTTTCTTTCTTTCTTTCTTTCTTTCTTTCTTTCTTTCTTTCTTTCCTTTGAGAGGGGTCAAGTGAAGGGGGTGGGAGGGGCAGAGGGAGAGGTAGAGAGAGAATCTTAAGCAGGCTCCATGTCCATTGCAGAACCCGAAGTGGGGCTTGAGCTCACAACCCTGAGATCATGATCTGATCTGAAATTGAGAGTTGGTCCCTTGTCTTTTTTTAATGAGATTTTACACAACTCAAATATATGAAGTAGACAAAAGCAGAATTGGTTGGTTTTAGATCAGATCATGACCAATCATGCTCATTTTCTTCACCAAAAATATTCTCTCTCCTTCTCTACTTAAGAAAACTAAGCCTTAGAGGAGAACCTTTGGAAAAAAAGTTAAAACATATTACTGGAAAATTTAGAAAAAGAATTCATCCAATTCTAAGGAAAATGTTTCTATTTATCAAACATATGAACCATATAAACTACTTTTAGTATTTTTTGCAGCTTACATAACAATTTAGAATTTTGAATAGAGGAGCACTGGGTGGCTCAGTTGGTTAAACGACTGCCTTTGGCTCAAGGCATGATCCTGAAGACCCGGGATCGAGCCCCACAAGGGACTCCCTGCTCAGCGAGAAGCCGGCTTCTCCCTCTCTCACTCTCACTGCTTGTGTTCCCTCTCTAGTTGTGTTTCTCCCTGTCAAATAAATATATAAAATATTTAAAAAAAGAATTTTGAAAAGAGAGAGTTAACAAAGTACAAACTGTGGGCCAAATCTGACCCATTATTTGATTTTGTAAATAAAGTTTTATTGGAATATCTGCATTTGTTAGTGGATGTTTTCCTGCTACATCACAGAGTTTAGAAGAGATTGAATGCCCCATAGAGCCCGAAATATTTATTATCTGGCCATTTAAATAAAAAGTTTGCCAGAGAAGTATCCTTTGGGAGTCATAGGCTTAGTACTCTATAAGTAAACATTATAATATATGTATGTATAAGTAAACATATAATATATGGATTACAAATAACTAATTAAAGGTACTCAAGTTATCGGAATGGCTTAAACCCAGTTTTTCACTATTTATATTTTAGAATATATTGACATTTAAAGTTGGCATTTATTTTTATTTTCTTTGAAATTAACTTTATTTTTATTCTATTTCTTTTTGTTCTGATTAAACTTTGTCTCCACGTTCCAGTTTATCTCAGAAAAGATGAAATTTCTCCACTGACATTCTTGATTTTAAAAGGGCTTTGCAGAGTTTCGAAGGTATTGATATGATATGAAAGTTACTCTGGACCAAGGAAGGAAATTCTCTCTTCCCCAACTCAGTCTTTGAATGACTCCAGATCAATGTGTATACACAGTGTCCTTGCTTTTATCTAATATGAAGAAAGCCAGCGTGCTGATGGCCACTGAAAGGCTTTCCAAGTTGGCTCAAGATGAAATAAACTCTCCTTAAAGTAAAATAAATGGTATCCTACAATGCCATTGATACAATACATGCCATCAACAATGTCTTCCCATTTTTAATAATACATCATAGCAGAGGGAAAGAGGTTAATAGAAGACCCAGCTTTTACTTCTGAAAAAAGATCTAAAAGAGATTTTACTCTATTTCGCTTTTAAAGGAATTCTCCCCTTAAGCCCTATTCTTTAAGAAATGCCACAATAGATAATCTAAGAAAAGATGAAATCATTTTCTGGCTTTCTTCAAACAAAAGTACTTATTTAGTTGAGGTAGCAAAATATTTCAAATTGACTAAGGGCTTGAACAAATGTTTGAGGTATTTTTTTTTTTGATCAATGATTATTTCCATTCTGTAAGCTTCAGCATGTAAAAGCTTTCAAATCTCAAAATATTATAAAAATTTGGATTCATTGCTTTTTAAATATTGTATAGCCTAGAAGAAGCTATACTGGACAACAAAAAATTAGAAGAGAGGAATATAAAAGAATGCAAAAGGAGAAATAAACAGGTTACCCAATGGGTAGTATTACTTGAGGAAATTCAAGCATTATATTATTGTTGGTTAGTCATTTGCAGTTGTTGGATAAGCAACTGTATGTAGTACTCTTTATTAAACAACATTAGGACAATACTCTGTGACCTGTGTGTGTGTGTGTGTATGTGTGTGTGTGTGTGAACAGAGACATGTGATGGATAATGTTCACATGTTTGACACTCTCAGAAAATGCAACCACAGTCATGTGATTGATTTAAGGTTATTTGGAGGTTTACCTTTTCCCCATTCTTGAAAATATATCTAGCAAGTAGGAGTGACATTATTATAGTAATAACCTGAATATATTCTGTTGTACCATCCTTATATTAATTGTATTTTCTTAGTTGCAACTGATGGGAATCCAACCTCAAATGGAACTTTATTACCTCTATGTAATGGAAAAGTACAGGGGTAAAAGGGCACTCTCTCCCTCCATCTCTCAGCTCTGTTTTCCCCTGTGTTGAGTTATACATACTTAAGCAAATTTTTCCCCCTTGTTAGGAAAAAATGGCACTGGTCTCACCAAGCTTGAATAGCCCTTAAAAACAATGATCCTGGAAAGAAAAGAAATCCTCCTTCAACCCCCAGAATTCATTTCAATCCTGAAAATGGTTCTTGTTAAGCTTGTTTAAGCAGTTGTCCATTCCTGGACTAAGTAATTCATGCAGGCATTCGGAGTACTCTGAGCAGCTCCAGTCATGCGCCCCCTCCTGGGAGGGGAGAACAGTCTACCCAAGCAAAGCAGAAGGTAGTTAATAAAACAAAGAAGGATTTTGCACTAGAAGAGGGAGAAGGGATAGTGGCAGGCAGAAAGCACAAATTGTTTCTCCCAATGATGTGACCATGACACATCAATCTGTCTTGACTCTACGGCAGAGGATAGTTATTTTAGTGGGATTTAAAACAAGTGAAAGATGATTCTTACCCATAAAAGTAATTGGTCAGTCCTTGGGACAAGTCTTTAGATTATTCACATGCTTCTCTGGTGAATTAGAAATGTCAAGGAAGGAAGATAATTTATCATACACAGAATCCACTAACTCCGGTGTTTTAGACTGCAATATTTAAATTCCAGGATGCCTTTTTTTTTTTTTTTATAAAGACTTTATTTATTTGACAGCGAGAAACACAGCGAGAGAGGGAACCCAAGCAGGGGGAGTGAGAGAGGGAGAAGCAGGCTTCCTGCCGAGCAGGGAGCCCGATGTGGGACTCGATCCCGGGTCTCCGGGATCATGACCCGAGCCGAAGGCAGTTGCTTAACCAACTGAGCCACCCAGGCGTCCCGCAGGATGTCTTATATGAAACATTAGCAAATACTGACATTTTATGAGGCCTGAAGAAATCACTCAAATTGACTTTTTCCTTTATCTATGCTTTCTAAACCATCACTACATGGTTAGAGTATGATTTTGTTAGAAGATATTTTGTTAGAGATGTCACTTGTTGGGAACTTTTTATGCAAGTATTACACTTTGAATTGTGTGCTTCTTGAGTGTGTGAACAAGGATTAGTCTACAATGATCCAAAAGAAGTATCCCAAGACCTTTTATATAATTTATATCCATATTTAAATGGATATGATAAATATGCCATATAATTTATATTCACATAAAATTCGGATATCTGAAAACTATAAACTTAAAATATGTGCTTTTACCAGAAAGAAAAAAGTGATTAATTATCACAAATTTGAAGAAATCAAGGGCTTCCAAATTCTTCTCATCAAGCATCTATATAAGTAAAAATATCATGAGCATGTATCTCAATAAATACATTTTTTACCTACCAGTTATAGACACTAATCTACATTTTAAATATAAGTAAAACTTGATTTTTTCTTATGTTTTAAGATTAAAAATAAGCATAAGTAAATGTTCTTTTTTACCCCCAATTTCTTGTGTACACTGCTATAGGGACTATTGACATGAGCATCTAGGAAATAAGAAAAGAAATAGATGTTCTGTAATTTATTCCATTTGACATTCTCTTAAATTGGTCATATTGTAAATTTTCTTTGACTTGTCAAATTATAGATTTCCATGGGCTGCCTTGGATTCAGGTCAGTATGGCTACTCCATGGAACTGATCTTCAAAGACTTAAATACAGGATATGACCCTGTGTGCATATATATGTGCTTATACTATTTTGCTTTTTAAAAATCTTGCTTTTTTCTCATGTTAATCCTAAATTTGAGAATTTTGTGAGATGATCTTTTGTGTATCTGGCCATTAGAAATATTTCTGAATAGTCCAAATATTAAGAGCAAATTCCAAAAATGAACCTTGAAAATGCTGTCAAGTAGAAGGTATTTTCAATTTTTTGCATTTTGACATCGCTCTTCTATTCCTGTTATGTTTATCATTGAATCTTGTTACAACTGGATCTTTCAGTCAGTTTTTTTTATTAGTTAACTAGAGTTTACTTTTTTGGTTACATGCATTTAAAGTACATACTCTAGAACACCTAATTCGTTTCAAGGTCCAAAAACAATGATGGTGGTTGTTGTTATATTTCATCACAATGTTCTGCTACTTTTCCTTAAATCTCCATTAGAATGATGTCCTTCAAAACATGTGGGAATTTTTCAAAATTTGAGTAGTGGGTAAGGGAAGGAGTTGGCATGGACATAGAAAGGACAAAGTATTCACTCTGAGATTTTGTTTTAGCATATTATGCCTTTAAAATTTTCTAAATCTGACCCGTATAAATGACTTGAGAATATTAATCTTAAATAAATGTCAATTCAGGCTATAAATTGATCCACCTTTGAGATTTATATCTTTAATAACTTCCTTACTAATAAAAATTTCATCATTCCAAAGTTGAGCATGAAAATATGTTGTTGTCCTGTAGAGTAAAACATTTTTTGTGTGAATTTAAATCCATAAAAAATAGAATTCCTGTGTTTGGTTTACTCATAATATATATTTTCCTAGAATTTTTCTTCCTTTTCCTTAGTTAAAGCCTTGGAAACACAAACTCTGGCATGATTACAAAATATAACATTAAAATAATTAAGAATGACCTTGAAGAGTAATTTAGTTTATTCCACTTCAGGCAAAATCATTTCAGACAGGTAAAGATTACTCTGTTATAAAATTCTATCACTTCTGTAGTGGGTTAAATGGTGGCCCTCAAAAGAATATGTCCATGTCCAAATGCCCAGAACTTGTGGTTGTGATCTTATTTGGAAATAGGATCTTTGTGGATGTAATTAAGTTCAGAAGAGGTCATACTGGATTGGAGTAGGCCCCTGATACAATGATGAATGTCCTTACAAGAAAGGAGAACTTTGGACACAGGCACAGAGAGGAGAATGCCATATGGAGACAGAGACACACAGAGAGGAGAACTAAATGTGAAGATGGAGGCAGAGATTGAATTGATATACCATATGCCAACGAACACCAAGGATAATTGGCAACTACCGGAAGCTGGGAAGAAGGCATGGAATGAATTCTTCTGCAGGGCCTTTGGAGAGGGCATTGCTCTGTCAGCACCTTGATTTTGAACTCCTGGCCTCTAGAATAGTAAGATAATAAATTTTTGTTGTCTTAAGCATCCAGTTTGTGGAGTTTTTTTGTTTGTTTGTTTGTTTGTTTGTTTTTAATGGAAGCCCCAGGAAACTGATGCAACTTCTCAATACTATTTAGAAAAACTGTTATTATTTCACAATTTTGCCTATGATTAGCTCTGGCCTGTTGTCATTTTTACACATATCCCAACATGCCAAGACAGAAAGGCCGGATAAGGAAAGCGACCATGGACACAGAGGAAGCATCACAAACTGAAAAACAAAGGCCTTTTAAAGACATAGTAATGTTCTATAACCAAACAGGTCAGCTTCTTTTACTGTAATATCTCTCCTTTTTTTTTCTAAGAAGAAAGAAAGGGAAATTTAAAAAAGAAACTTGGTTCTACCTTCTTTCTTTATATTCCAACGGATTTTTTGTTTTGTTTTGTTTTTTGGCCGAATTTGCTGTTTTATAAAAGCTAAGCTGGCTCTAATCACATCTTCTTACTTCAGATAGCTCTAAAAAAATGTTTGTTACCTAAAATGTTATTCAAATCCTCTAAATTTTTGAATCTTAGTATAAATAAAGATCACTGGTGTATTATTATAAGATACAGACTGAACTCTACCTCTGAGAATATTTATTAATTGGGTCTGCTGTGAGGCTCAGAAATTGGCATTTATTTCTATTCTTTTTATCAACTCCCCTATAATCTTCACATTAGGGATTCATGGGCCATACTTTGAAAAGCATGCTCTAGTCCATCTTAGCTCATCAGATGGCAGTGAGCTCTAATGAAAAACCATGCTTTATGTTTCAATTTATAATTAAAATCCCATTTTTCCTTCAACTACTTTCTATGATATTGTCTTTTTTTTCCTGTGACCCTGAGAGCCAATGCTTATTTTGAAAGTTTTCAGGGTTCCTCAGCATTTTACCTGTTTGTTTGATAGTTGTATTAATTTTTCCCTCTTAGAGAGTTTCATGAGGAGTGTAGGGATCCCCTTCCCCACTTCCAGCTCTTCTAATAGTTTGCACAATCCCTCTATCATCTCTCCTCATTTCTCCTGTGCTGGGGCATGTGATCTCACTCTTCTAAGCAACCCATGGGTGGGATTTGGCACATGAAAATCACAAATAATCAACAAAAAAAATATTAGGCATCTTTACTATTATTAACTCAATATTTACAATTCAAAGATAAAGCATCATATCCAGAATTGTATTTACTTTTTCATTTTCGGTGTTCAAGGAACAATATGGACACTTCTGGCAAAAACTTGTTCCTGGATTCATTAGTATTTGCAGTTTCTTGAGTCCTATTGGAAACCCTGAACTCCATTTTGATTTCCAATTTTTAAATAAAAATGAATTTTTTTATTTAGATGCACTAGATTATATTGTTTCAGCTGGCTAACATCTGGATGCTTTCTCAGCACATGCTGAAGCTGGCGTTTCTAGCATTGGGTAGTTTGTTCCAGGAACATGAAGTGCTCGTTATTTACCATTGTTATTTTCTCTGACTCTTGAGAAAAGTCAGTGCTACAGAAGTGCAAACAAAGGAAAAAATGAATTAAAGCTGATAGAGTTCAAAATGTTGATATTCGGATTGTTATCTCCTGGGTTCATCCTAAAATGATTCATTTTTAGAAGGCCATAAAAGAAAGACCACATTAGATTAATTTTACTTCTTTTTATGTAGGCTATAGCCAGTCATTTGTGATTCTAAATTTTCCACTTTCTAAGAACCTCTTGGAATCACAGAATGCATCACTTGATCTTGAAGAGACATTAGAGATTATGGAGTTATGCCTCCCACACAGTTCAGAAACATCAACTGCTAAATCTTTGGTGAAGGTCACTCATGCTTTCTGCTTAATGGGCACTATTCACAGATGCTCACAGGTTGAAAACCAACCATTCCATTGATTTAACTTGAAAATAGGTTATTAAACATTATTAATAAGATGGAAAATAGGTGCAATTAATCATTCATTTATTCATTAATTTGCTGTCCACTTGCTATAAAAGAGATTCAGTACACTTTATGATGGAAATAGTATAGGATGGTGGGCTTTATAGTCAGAATTTCTCTGATTCCTGACTTTGTCACAAACTTGAGTCATGACATTAAGCTAGTTAGTTAAATTTCTAAGACTAATTTTCTTCATCTGTTACTGGGAATTTTTTTTTTAAGATTTTATTTATTTGACAGAGATAAACACAGCCAGAGAGGAAACACAAGAGGGGGAGTGAGAGAGGGAGAAGCAGGCTTCCTGCCGAGCAGGGAGCTCGATGTGGGGCTCGATGTGGGGCTCGATCCCAGGTCTCCGGGATCATGACCTGAGCCGAAGGCAGTCGCTTAACCAACTGAGCCACCCAGGCACCCCTGTTACTGGGAATTTTAATAACATCACCTACTTGATTGAATTGTTGCAAGGTCTGAACGTGTTTTGAGAAATTGGTAAATAATTCATGTTAATCACTATTATGAGTTACTAGTTTTTAATCACCTATTATAGCATGAAGAAAATTGTCAGGCATTAACAATATATAAGGATGATAGCAAGGTTCATTTGTTTATTTAGGGGACCCTATTAAATTTCACTTTGTTGGGTCACTTGGGTGGTGCAGTAGGTTAAACTTCCAACTTAGTTTTGGCTCAGGTTGTGATCTCAGGGTTATGAGATTGAGCCTTGATTTGGGCTCTGGGTTCAGCTCAGTCTTGCTTAAGTTTCTCTCTTCCTCTCCTTCTGCCCCTTCCCCTTGCTCTCTCTCTCTCTCTAAAATAAATAAGTAAATCTTTTAAAAAAAATTTCTCTTTGTTCTTGTAAAGGAAGTCTGAGAGTCTGGCTCAGTTTTTCTAAGAAAGTAGATTTGAAAGAATGAGAATGAGTGAGGGTTATGGCTTATATGGTGCCAGAGGTATTGAAGGGAAACGTGGTATAGCAATTTGATGCAAAAGAGGAAAATCATTGAGAAGAAGCTAAGTAATTCCTCCCTCTGATGCATTAACTTTCTAGATTTTGCAAAAACATTCAACAGTTACATTTATCTTACAGTGAGGGAAAGGAAATGGTGATCCCAGAATAATGGAGAACATGAGAATATTAAAATTTATTGTTTTATATAAGGTACAAAATAACAATTTATTCATCCAACAAATATTTATTGAGCTCCTATTTGCTGTAGTTTCTAGAGATAATTCAGG
This sequence comes from Spilogale gracilis, assembly GCA_004023965.1. Classification (NCBI taxonomy): domain Eukaryota; kingdom Metazoa; phylum Chordata; class Mammalia; order Carnivora; family Mephitidae; genus Spilogale; species Spilogale gracilis. The sequence continues at coordinate 83,126 of PITA01000244.1, forward strand.
AAACAAAGATTAAAAAAATGAAAGAAAATTCCTTTTTCATTAAGTTTGAATCCTAGAGAGTAGGATGCTGAAACAGTGAATACATACATATATCCTAGGCAGACACAGCAAGTGCAATGTCAGGGAATAGAGAGTGACAGAGAATGAGACAGTCTTTTTTGATTAGAAAAGCAGAAACTTGAACATGGTAGGAACAAGCTCAGAGATTAAGGGACATTGCATTTTAGGAAAGGGAAGAATAAGTACAGAAAACCTTGAGTAGGATTATGCCAGTGGGCCTGGAGTGAGCAGGATGCTGGGATTTAGAGGAAATGAGTCCAAAGTGGCAGCCCAGGACATCCAAGAAAGAAAAGGAAAAATGAGAACAGAAACAGAAGTTGAAGTCAAGGATGATGCTCCATGCATCATGGAAGTAACATTAAAATAATCAGGGTGGACTAAAATCTATGAGGCTTCTCTCAGGAACTCTTGTGCATTAGAAGATCGGGGTTAGCACTAGGGTGTCTTCAGTGGGGATAAAGAGGAAGTGATGGATCTGAAAATCTTCAGAAAGAGAATGAAAGGCTTGGTAAATTGGACCTAGAAAATGAAGGAGAAGGCTGACGCAAAGACCATCTTAGAGTCTCGAGTCTTGTTGATTGGAAGAACTCTGTGGTGGTACGACTGACAGAGAAAAAAGCTAGTGGGCAACCAGATGGCAATGAGCATCAGTGTCCAATATGCCCAGGGTGAGCTGGTAGCAGCCAGTGGAAAGTTTCAATTAAGAGTTACCATTCACTTAAAGAATCTGGTAATGAAAGGAAGAAAGAGCACATTACTTAGGGAATGCTGTAGGTGTGAACAAATACACTTCTCAGGTTGTAACGGAGTAACTACAGGATGGCAAAAGGGGTGTAGAGAAAGGAGCTACTAGAGATGAATGAATGCAGGTAAACATCTTTTGGAAGTTGGGGAAGACTAAAATCTAAGGTTCTGTGCTGTGAAACAGTGGATTATAGGATTTTAAATAAGATTAATTTCTTTTATAGGATCTGGGATTTCTAGATGTGTTCATGCTATTGAATAGTTGACAAATAGTAATCCAATAGCACAAATTCCTTTGATCTTAATTTCATGATCTTAGGAGAGTAGGAATGAAGTTTGTTGATAATTAGCCACACTCTCACAAATAGTCAGAGGACAAATAATTTTATATAACCAAACCAAACCAAAAATGAGGTTGGTGAGAGGCTGGAGTGACAGAGAAGATTAAAGGGACTACAGGCTACACAAGGCTCTGTGAGTTCCTGAGATCCCAAATTCATTCATTTTTTTTAAACTCAACAAATATTTATTAATCATCTATTATGTGTGATGGTCACCTGTTGGTCCTGAAGATAGTGGGAAAAATCAGAGAAATATGACCCTATTGTCATGAAGCTTCAGACTGAAGCAGAAAGCAGACATTAAACGCGTAGTTACATAATTAATGCTAAATGTCTTAGCATTGTGACCAGTGCAGTAGAGAGTGACTGTTATGTTCAGTTTCATCATCTTTCTGCACAGTGTGACAATGATCTCAAGTACATTGTCTGTTATAAAATTAAGGTAACTGTATTATTTATCATTCAAATCAATTCTTTGGTGTTAACAATTATGCTGGGATAACAGGCACAAAGCACGACCACCGATCACTATCTTTAAAAGGGTACTGGGGAGAGGATTCACATTAAAAAAAAAAAAGTGATGCAAAGGAGAATGATAATTTTGGCATGTGAACAGTGTTTTTCCTGTGACAAATCAAAAGGTAAAGAAATCCTGACACCAAACGTTGGCTCAGCTCAGATCATATCTTAGTTTTCATCTGTTCACTTTCTACATAAAAAAAGCAGAGTCTGTGGCTTAAAGGGCCAAGAGTTCTTTCTTAAAATATTAACTTACAAAAGACATAAATTAAATGAATGTCTTCATCAGGAGCCAGAGAAAGACCAATCTGAGATACCCTATCTCTAACTGTATACCTTAAAAAGCAAGGAAAACTGGTTTTCTCTGGGATAGGAAGGGCAGCAAGGCAGAATTCTAGCTTCTATAAATATTATATAATCCTTTTAATTTGGAAAGAATCAAAAATTCATTTGGTCCTAAATACTTGGATACTTGTCTCAGTTACTCTGTCAGGGTAAAGCTGGCCTTCTCTGTGTGAAAAGGAGCTGGCAGCCAAATTCTGTGCTGCTGGTGACTCAGTGTAAAGTGTCCTCTCCATCTTGGGGGTGGGGGGTGGACAGAGAGTAGAGGCTAGAGAATGAAGCACTGATTTCACACGAAGCATCTGAGCCTTTGAGGTTCCCTGGCATTTGTTGTTTGAGATGTCAGCTGGATTTCAGTTCAGATAATTACATTTTGCTTGTCCACTGCCCCTAGCTATTTCAAGTAGAATCTTCATTTCCCATTAGAAATTGCCCTGCACGTGATACTGTGCTTAATTAAACAGCTGCTGTGATAGTCCGCAGGTAGTGTTCTCTGCAGTGGTCAGTGGAGTGATCTCTCCACAGGCCCATGCCAGCCGTGTTCAGCCCAGGCTTGAATCCTCTCCAGGGAAGTTTCTATTCTAAGAGCCTCCATTACAAAAATAAGTCCATCTTTAAGAGTGAGAGATGAGTTTAGAAATGAAAGAGAACACCTTGGGCTTTGTGTATTTGTTTTGGTAGGCTGACCTTCCAGATGGCTATTCAGTATGTATTCCCATGGACCAATTTAGTCTGGGCGATCTATGCTTGCTCCTTTTTATAAGAATCTGGGGATTGATTAGTTTTGATAGAAAATGTGAATGATGAGAAGGTGTCAGGCAATTCATTGGCCTTCATTCCAAGGATGTGGGATAATTTGGATGATTTAAGGGTCAGGGAATCCTCAGACTCATTTTCTTTATTTTACAATTACTGAAAATATTCTCAATTAAATGCTTTAATTAGATGAAAATAAGGTTTAGAACCCAGATGTAAGCATCCAAGGTAAGTACTGAACTAAAGACCAATATCTCATCCCAGAACTTTTACTATTCTTTTAAATGGATAAGCTATGAATTTTTTCTTAGAAGATTTCTTTTTTAAAAGATTTTATTTATATATTTGAGAGGGAGAGACAGAGAGAGAGAGTAAGCATGAAGAGGAGTGGGAGGGAGAAGCAGACTCTGGTCAAGCAGCGATCCCGAAGCGGGGCTGGATCCCAGAATGCTGGGATCATGACCTGAGCAGAAAGTAGATGCTTAACTGAATGACCATTGTGCCCATAGAAAATTTCTAATTAAAAAAAAAAAACAAAAAAACACTTTTGTACTCTTTAATCTAGCATATATAAAATAAGTTCTTTTCAGGGGATATATTCTGATAAACACAATATATAAATTGTTCAACAAATGTTAAAATGATAACTTCTTATAAATCAGAGTTACAGAGAGGATACTGTGATTGTCAAAAATGTAGAATATTAAAATTTTAAAACTTTATATATCATAAAGGATATATATTAGGAGAAGAGGGAGAAAAATCTGATAAATATTAGAACTTTTTCTTTACCGGTTCACATAGATATACTATCCTTTAATGATCTTAATCATAGTACTCTATATAGAGTATATTAAAAGAAAAACTTGTAATCTTTGGTAATTTGTTTCTGTGGTTTTCTTTTATTGTAATGAGAACAATATTGACATAGTGTAATGTCATATTACTGCCAATTTCAAAATATCAAATAATTACAAAATGCTATCATTGTTGAAATGGTCATTAAATAAATCTATTTTTTTATATTAGAGAAATGATGCCTTATGTTGGTTTTCTGAGGACTACCCAAGAAGGAGAAAGAGTAGAATTTCTTTGTTTTGGGGTTTTCTGCCATTTTATTTTATTTTTTTAAAGAGAGGAGCAATGCAAGTGTTCACTTTTATGCTAAGATATACTCTAATATAAAGTTTTAGAGAAGAAACAAACAAACAAACAAACAAACCCTGGTACACCTGTTGTACTTATTGAAGGAAAAACTCAGAAAATATCGGCAGCAACATGTTCTCTTGGCTTTCCCTCATCCTCACCACTGATCTCCATTGCTATGCTTTCCAGGAAGCTTCAGAAAAAAAGCTAGGTTAAAATGTTCAATTTTTCTGTTAAGATGGCTAAGCTCTTTTATGAAAAATTAAAGTTTTACCATCTGAGAAAAGAATCTTACCAACAACATGCTTGTCTCTTAGGATAAATTCTCATGTCATCTGAAATAATTTTTTCATCATAGGATGATACGTTTTCTATAATAATGTCATTCACATTTCTAAACTCTCATAATCCCAGTTTTGTTTATGTGGTTATACATTTATCACTTTTCTGTTCCAGAAAAGGTACCACATAGCTATTATGGACATTGAAAATAAAACAAGATAAAATGAAAAACACATTATACAAATGAAGACAACGGACTCAAAGAAAACGAAAATAGGAACAAAATGAAGATGTCAGGAAGATGTGACTGAGTAAATTCTTTAAGTTTTGTTTTTTGTTTTTTTTTTCACTGCTTCAAGAAGGCCATGAGTTTGGCTGTGTGTTTTTCAGTAGGTAATAGAAGGATAAGAATAATCATTTGCTTAGAAGAAGCTCAATTAGTCTTGATGCTAAAACCAGCAGTGGTATCTCCCATGAGTCTTTATAAAGAAAAAATGGCAATTTAGTGAGTAATATTCTTGTAACATCCTTATCTATTATGGGACAGAGTGTAGTTAAGGGCTGTCTAGTTAGACCTAGAGTTGAATCCAGGATCCAGGTACTTTAAGGATAGTTATGTGGCCTTAGGAAACTTACTTATCTTATTTAAGTCCCACGGTTAACATTTGTCAAGTGTGTCCACCTCAGTGGCTGAGGTGAGGAGTAAATAAGATAGTGCAACATAAAATGTCCAGCACAACAGTTACTGGGCATGTGAAAAGTGCTCAATAAATTTTAGAACTTCTTAATCTGTGGTCACTTGGGAAATGCAAAAACACTTCAATGTTAGCTCAAACGACTACGGTTACAAAGGTAATTTGAGTAACAATGAACGAAGCATTGCAGTCTTGAATACATGTTTTTAAACATGTATACATGCAATTTTGATTTTTAGCTGTTTCTTGGCTCCCTTCTAACAGTAATTTTAGCCTAAGCATCTGGCATATGTTGAAGTAAGTTTAGCATTTTGTTTTACAAACTCCCAAGTTGGTTATGAGAACGAAAATTTACAAAATAGCTGGCTCAGTCAAGCGCTGAAAATGGACTAAAGGAGCTCCCAAAGTCAGCAAAGATGTGGATCAGGAGATAATTCAGACCAGCTAAGTAGACAATAAATGAATCCTTTTATTGTTTTTTTTTTCCCCTTTCTACAAATCATTTCCTCATTTTAAATATAGAAGGAAATAGAAGGCTGAGAACTTTGGCTGGAAATGGCTTTTTCAAAGCATTTCTCAAAAGTGAGAAAAGGAACTGGGGGTTGCCAGCTTCTGTAGGAAGAACTATGTATCCACTACCACACAGAGATGAAAGCGCCACATTTTCCTAAGTATTTTTCTGTGATTGGAGTTACAAAGAGTGATGAATTTAAAAGGTCAGCAGTTGATGCTTGTTTTTAGTGTCATTCCGGCTGGGAAACGGTATGTTAAGAGAATGGAACTCTGACAAGTGAATTTTAAGTCTTCTAGACAAGTAGTTTAAATCAGAGCCAAAAAAAAAAAAAAATCAGATGAATGGAAGAGATGATGGGTCCATTAAGTTTACTGAACAATCAGTATGATACATAAAAATCTGCTAATCCATTAGCTAATCTCTTAAATAAATTTTAATTTCTGAAACAGTATACGAGGAGTAATTGTCTGAATTTTCTTTTCTCAGAGCAAGAAATAACAAAAACTATTTCATGTATTTCTGTTCCCTTTATTTTGCTCATGTCAGATGTACATATGCTATATGCTATTTACTTTAATCATATCCATAGATCTTCTTTCTATAATTTTAAGAGGTTTTTACTCTCAAAGGATCCTACCCTTTTTTCCTTTTTCCTGTCTGGAAAGTCCGTATTGTAGCTGTATAACTGGCTAATAATATGATATTGTTCAAGTAATGTATTTTCAATCATTTCATATTTCCTTTTCTTGACAAACTTAGTGATTATACTTTTTAAACTTTTTTTTTAATCAGTAGAAATATTTCTCGGAGTAAAAAAAATTCTCAGTAACCCGATGTGGAAATTAAATGAATGCTGAATCCTCTTATTGAAATGAGATGTTTTCGTGTTCTGCCAACCTCTCTCTTTCCTCTTGTGTTTTGGTGCATTCACTAAGTTATCTGCAGTGAACCTCTAGGGAAGTGTTTCTCAAAGCACAATTCATGGAACACTGGTGGTGCCTGGTGGTCCCTGATTGTTTATGCATGATTCATAGGAGTTTAGGCAATTTAGGACAAGAACACAAAATATTTGCTCACACACATATCATAAATTTGAAATAAAACAATAGTAATGATTTTTATGACAGAAATGTTATGTTCTGAATAATCATTATGTTCGATTATTCAGAACATAAAAACATAAAAGGATTGTATATGTACCACAAGCTCTGAATTATTTAAGTAACTTATATTCACATCATCTATGTATTATACTTGTTCATTAGTAATCCTACTGTTTTTGTTGTTGAGACTATAGTGCTGAGTATATCCAGAATTCACAAAATGGATCAATTAAAAAATATACTTTGCTGAAGTATTAAGTTAATGACAAAATAATAGTACAATTGCTATCAGGAAAATATTTTATAATCAGTAAGTATGAAGAAAACTATAGTTTTATTATGGAATGTGAATCTTGCTACTGGAACAAGTGATATTACAATTATCATGATTTAGAGGAATAGCTACAGAGCAAAACTATGTAGAAGCCATGTTCATGAATATTTTAAAATCAGACTTCATTAGTTCAATGGGCCTTTTGACACTCACTGTCTGTGTTGTCTGTTATAGAACTTTTTCAAATAGTTGAAGGAACCCAGAGAGTTATATAATTTTCAAAATTATGCAGCAAAATCTCTGATATTATTTCTACAAAAAGGAAAAAATCCAAAAATAAATACATTGTCACCAAAATGAATAAGCTAAAAGTAGATTTAAATTTTTAGTTCATATATTTAAAATTGGTATAAGATATTTTTTAACTGAAAATTTTGCGAACTCATTCTCAGATTTAGTAATAGTATACATGGAGAGAAATCATCATAAACATTTCACAATAGTATTTTGTCACATAATGTCAGTGGCATACTCTGAAAGAGATATTAATACTATATATATTTATAAGACCAGGCATTTACTTTAAATTGGATAACATAATTAATATGCAGATTATGAATCATTTTTGAGCACAGGCATACTTTTGGAGATATTGCAGGTTGGCTCCAGATTGCCACAATAAGGTAAATATCAAAATAAAACAACTCAAATAATTTTTTTGCTTTCTGATGTATATAAAAGTTATTTTTATACTCTACTGTACTCTGTTAAGTGTACAATAGCATTATGTCTAACAAAAATGTACATACTTAACTAACAAATACTTTACTGCTAAAGAACGTGCCAACATCATATGAGCTGTCCGGGAGTTGTAATCTCTTTGCTGGTAGAAGGTGTTGCCTTGATGTTAATGGTTGCTGATTCATCAGGGTGGTGGTTGCTGAAGTTCGGGTGGTGGTGGCAACTTATTCAAATAAGACAATAATAATGAAGTTTTTTGCATTGATTGGCTCTTCCTTTCTCTGTAGCCTGTGATGCTTTTTGATCCTTTCCAAGTTGGAGTCAATCTTCTCAAACCCTGCTGCTACTTTTATCAACTAAGCTTATATGATACCCAATCCTTTGATGTCATTTTAATAATCTTCACAGCATCTTCACCAGGAGTAGATGCCATCTCAAGAAACCACTTTTTGTTTCTCATGCATAAGAGGCAAGTCCCCATCAGCTCAAGTTTGATCATGAGATGGTAGCAATTCAGTCACATGTTCAGGTTTCACTTTTAATTTTAGTTCTCTTACTATTTCCACCACATCTGTAGTTGCCTCCTCCACTGAATTCTTGAACCCCTCAAAGTTATCCATGAGGATTGGAATCAATTTCTTCCAAACTCATATTACTGTTGATATTTTGACCTCTTTCATGAATCACAAATATTATAAATGACATTTGGAATTGTGAATTCTTTCCAGAAGGTTGTCAATGGACTTTGCCCAAATCCATCAGAGGAATCACTATCTGTGGCAGCAGTTATAGCCTTATGAAACACATTTCTTAAATAATAAGACTTGAAAGTAGAAATGACTCTGTGATCTATGAACTACAGAATGGATATTGTGTTGGCAGGCATGAAAACAGCATTGATCTCATTGTCCATCTACATCAAAGCTCTTGAGTGACCAGGTACATTGTCAATGAACAGTTACATTTTGAAAAGAATTTTTTTTTTCTAAACAGTAGTTCTCAACAGTGGCCTTAAAATATTCAGTAAATATTTTGTAAACAGATACGTTATCATCCAGGCTTTGCTGTTCCATTCCACAGGTGGAAGAGTCTCATCATAATTTCTAAAGGCCTAAGATTTTCAGACTGTCAAATGACTATTGTCTTCAATTTAAAGTCACCAGCTGCATTATCTTCTAAGAAGAGTTGATCTGTCTTTTTTCTTTTTTAAAAGATCTTATTTATTTGTTTATTTGACAGTAAAAAAGAGAGAAAGAGAGCACAAGTGGGGAACATGGCAAGCAGAGGAAGAGGGAGAAGTAGACTTCCCACCGAGCAGTGAGACAGATGCAGGGCTTGATCCCAGGACAGTGGGATCATGACCTGAATGGAAGGCAGATGCTTAACCAGCTGAGTCACCTACACATCACTCAACCTGTGCTTTGAAGCTTCTAGATCTAGATATTGACTTCTCCTTTCTAGTGCAAGAAGGCATCTTCTTCCAACTGAAGGCAGTTTGTGTGCTTTTAAAATGTTTAGTGTAGCCCCCTTCATGAAGTATCTGAGCTAGATATTCTGGAGAACGTGCTGCAGCTTCCACATCAGCCCTTGCTGCTGCATCCTGAGCTTCGATGCTAACTTCTGTCCTTAAAGCTCATGAACCAACCTCAGCTTCCAAATTTTCTTCTGTAGTTTCCTCACCTCTCTCAGGCTTCACAAAATTGAAGAGAGTTAGGACTTTGCTCTGGATCAGGCTGTGGCTTAAGGGAGTGCTGTTGTTGTTTTGCTTTGATCTTCTATCCAGACCACTGAAACTTCCTTCATATCAGCAATAAAGCTGCTTCACTTTCTTATCATTTGTGTGTTTACTGGAGTTGAAGTTTTAGTTTCTTTCAAGAATTTTTTCTTCGTGTTCATAACTTGGCTAATTGGTATAAGGGGCCTAGTTTTCAGCCTATCTTGGTTTTTGACATGCCTTCCTCCCTAAGCTGAATCATTTTTAGCTTTTTATTTTAAAGTGAGAGACATATGACTCTTCCTTTTACTTGAACACATAGAAGTCATTGTAGGGTTATTAACTGACCTAATATCAACATTGTTGTGTCTCATGGAATAGGGAAGCTCAAGGAGAATGAGAGAGATGGGGGAAAGGCTGGCCAGTGAATCACTGAGAACATACTCATATTTATTAAGTTTGTCCTCTTATATGATCAGAGTTTGTGGAAACCCAAAACAATGACAATAATAATATCAAAGATCATTCATCACTTTAACAAATATAGTAATAATGAGAATGTTTAAAATACTGTGAAAATTAGCAAAGTGTGACAAAGATACATGAAATGAGCATATATTTTTGGAAAAATGGCATTGATAGATCTGCTTGATGCAGGGAGGGTTGTTACAAACCTTAATTTGTTTAAAAAGAAAGTGTAATGTCTATCAAGTGCAATAAAGTGAAGCACAATAAAAGGAGGCATACCTGTATATGTGTAGCACGTATAGTGTGTATATGAGGGAGAAATGTTTGATAATTTTTTTTATCATTAAAGCTTCTTTGTGCTGGTTAATTTTATATGTCAACTTGATTAGATCATGAGGTGCCCAGATATATGGTCATACATTATTGTGGATACATTTATGTGAGTGTTTTAAATATTAACACTTAAGTTGGCAAAATAAAATGAATGATCTTCCCTGATGTGGGTAGACCACCTTTTACCGGTGGAAGACCCAAATAGAACAAAAAGGCTGACCCTTCTCTAAGTGAGAGAATTTCTTCTGCCTGATTGCCCCTGAACTGGGATATCAGCTTTTTCCAGCCTTTAGACTCAGATTGAAACATCAACACTTCCTGCATATGAAGCTTGCCAGCCTCCAGACTGGAACTATATCACTGACTTTCCTTGGTCTCCTGCTTGCCGACTCACCCTACAGGTCTTGGGACTTGTGCCAGATTCCATAAGTATGTGAGCCAATTCCTTATAACAAATCTCTTTCTCTCCCTTTCTAAGATAGATATATGTATTGTATCTAACATGTATAATTAGTTGGTTTTGTGAAGAAGCCCAAATAATACAGTTTTTGGTACCAAGAATGATTCTAGAGGAACAAAACTTTAAGGATGAATTTTCTGAATTGATTCTGGAGTTTCTGGGATTGACTCTCTAATATTATTAGATTTAAAGATGCCAATGACTCTATTTCTAGTAGTAAAGAGATCACTAATACTCTATGGCATGATCTAGCAATAGAGATGTGCAAAATATTACCATTTGATACAGTAATCAACCACTTATAAGAAGCAGTATCTGGAGGACTATGTGTATAATATTGTTGGATATTTTTACCAAACAAATGAATATAATGAGGTTGGCTGATCGCTCTTAATGTCTCTGGTCAAAATGGTGAAAGAAAAGGAAAAGTTCAGAGATGCAAATTCCCAGCTCAGGTGCATAAGTGACTTAAAAGTTCCCATGTATTCCTTAAAGGAGACCCTTGTCTCCTATAGCTACAAGTTAAGATTGATCAATCAAACTCAGAATCTCATCCTTCAACTGGCTGAACTGTAATACAAGTTGAACTCCCAGCTTTGCAGTGTGTTTACTTGTAAAGTAAGAACACTGATGGAAAAAGAATGGGATCCTGAAAGTTGGAATGGGTACATGTGGGAAGACTCTGATGAAACTGGTGATATGGAATCCCTAAAATTGGAGGAGTCTTCTTTGCTAGTTGAAGAAGCCTCCCAACCCTGACTGAGGAGATGATCTCTGCATCACCTGAAGAAACTATAGTGGCTTTTCCTGCGACATAATGCTGATTCTCCTCAGGACTCACCTCCACCAACCATCTTTGTTTCTAGACCCATAACTAGACTCAAGGCCCTTAAAGGTGAGGTACAAAGTGTGCTTTATGTGAAAGTGTGCTACACTTTAGAAGAACTGCTTGAACTTTCTATTTCTACAGAAAGAAAGCTGAGGAACATTTGTGGGAATGGAGAGTCAGGACTTGGGATAATGGTAGAAGAAATGTTAAGTTGGATCCGGTTGAATTTTTTGACAGGGTCTTACTAAGCAGACATGAATTTAATATCGTAGTTCACAGTGTTCAAAGGGGTCAGTTTGTTGCTGAAACACAGACCAAATGGTAGACCACAGTGAGTGAGTTAGAAAGGCCCCCGCTTGCCTTTGTTTAATGTAGAGGGTTCAAAGCCTTAGGGAGATTAGAATATTAGAATGGATTTGTCATTTAAGAACCACTCACTCACTCTGGGAGGGTCCAGAAGTCATACCTTTCACTACTACTCTGAGTCATAAATTTGTGAGGGGAGCTCCTGCATCCTTGAAGAGCTCTGTGACCACTCTTCTCTGTAGGACAGGCCTCATGGTGGGGACTGAGGTCGCCAGATTGGGAAACCTAAATGCATGGCAGTAATTGGATCCCTGTGTGGTAGGGGTCAAGTTGCAGCCCTTAATCACCAAAGGCAAGGAGGTTGTGGTTAGTGTAATGGAGAGAAGAATGAAAGCAGTTGGAACAGTCTGATTCACACAGATCTATGGTGTTGGCTAGTTGATCATGGTGTTCCTAGAAGTGAAATAGATAGGAAGCCTACTAAATTCTTACCTGATATATATATGCAGAAAATTTCTAGTTTAAGTGAACAAAGGTCTAAACTGACTCATAAAAACAGGGCGTCACCCCTCAATAAATTCCCAGACTTAAGCCAAACCTCAAACCCCTTGAATGAAGAGAATACCAAGTCCCTTTGAGGAAGGATCCTGAAACACTGCCAAAAATTTATGCTGCTAATCTTTCTCCAGCCTTCCACAAAGGGATCTACAGATTTTTTTCAGGGTAACTGTATACTGAGGACAAGGATATAATCAGACATTTCAGGAACTACTAATTCTGATTTAATTCCAAGAGACCCAAAACATCACTGTGGTCTCCTAGTACAGTCTTATGGAGGTCACGTGATGAATGGAATTTTAGCTCCTGTCCATCTCACAGTGGGCCCAGTGGGTCCCCAAACTCATCCTGTGGTTATTTCTCTTGTTCCACAATGCATCATTGGAATAGATAGACTTAAGTGATAGAATCCCTACATTGGTTCTCTGATCTGTGGAGTAAAGGCTATTCTGGTGGGAAAGAGGAGATGAAATCCATTAGAACTGTCTCTATCAAGGAAAATAGTAAATCAGAAGCAAAACTGCATCTCTGGAGGGACTGCAGAGATTAGTGCTATAATCAGGGACTTGAAAGATGCAGGAGTGGTGATTTCCACCATATCCCCATTCTATTCACCAACTGGGCTTGTGCAGAAGACAAATGAATCTTGGAGAATTACAATGGATTTCCATAAGCTTAACCAGATGGTGACTCCAATTGCAACTGTTGTTACCAAATGTGGTTTCATTTATTGAACAAATTAACACATCTCCTGGTACTGGAAATATAACTATTGATCTGGTAAGTGTTCTTTCTCCATAGCTATCCATGAGGCCCACAAGAAGCAGTTTGCTTTTAGCTGTCAAGAGCAATACTACACCTTCACTTTCCTATCTTAGGGGTATATCAACTCTCTAGCCCTACGTTATCATTTAGTTCACAAGGATCTTGATTGCCTTTCTCTTCCACAAGATATTATGTTGTTTTATTACACTAATGACATCATGCTGCTTGGACCCAGCGAGCAAGAAGTAGCAAGTACTCTAGACTTATTGGTAAAATATTTGCATGTCAAAGTTTGGGAAATAAATCCCACAAAAATGCAGGGATCCCCTACCTCAGAGAAATTTCTAGGAATCTAGTGGTGTGAGGCATGTTGAGATATCCCTTTTAAGTTCAAGAGTAAGTTGCTGCTTCTGGCCTCTTCTACAAAAAGAAAAGATACAATGCTTAGTGACCTCTTTGGGTTTTGAAAGCAATATAGTGCTCATTTGGATCTGTTACTGTGGCTCATTTATCTAGTGACCCAAAAAGGTGCTAGTTTTGAGTGAAGTGCAGAACAAGAGAAGGCTCTGCAGCAGATCCAGACTAGTGTATAAGCTACTTTGCCACCTTAGCCATCACATCCACTTGATCCAATGGTGCTTGAAGTGACAGTGGCAGATAAGGATGCTGTTTAGAGTCTCTGTAGGTGAATCGCAGCATAGGCCCTTAGGATTTTGGAATAGAGCCATGTCATCCTTCACAGATAATTACTCTTCTTTTGAGAAACAGCTTTTGGACTGCTCATAGGACTTAGTAGAGATTTAATGCTTTATTGTGGGTCACCAAGTTACCAGGGGACCTGTCCATCAGCAACTGTGTGTTATATCCTCCAGGCCATAAAGTTGTGTGCACAGCAGTACTCCATCGTCACATAGAAGTGATACATACATGATTTGGATTAATCAGACCCTGAAGACACAACTAAGTTATATGAAGAGGTGGCTCAAATGTTCATGGTACCTGCTCCAACTATACTATCTCTCTCCTAAGCCTGCACCTATTACCTCCTGGAGATATCCCTGTGATCAGCTGAAGAGGAAGAAAGGACTCAGGCCTGGTTTATAGATGGTTCAGCATGATATGCAGGCACTGCCTGAAAGTGGATAGTTGCAGCATTACTCTTCCTTTCTGGGACACCTTGAAGGACAGCAATGAAGGGAAATCCTCTCAGTGGGCATAACTCCAAGGAGTTCACCCTGGCTGTTCACTTTAGTTGTAAGGAGAAATGGTTAGACATATGATTGTATACCAATTCACAGGATGTTGCCAATGATTCAGTTGGATGGTCAGAGACTTGGAAGGAACATGATTAGAAAATTAGTCACAAGGAAACTTGGTAAAGAGATATGTGGATAGACTTCTCAGAGTGGGAAAAAAATGTGAGGATATCTATGTCCCATGTGAATGAGACCAAAGGGTGACCTCAAGAGGAGAGGACTTTAATGACCAAATGAACAGGATGATCCATGCTGTGGATACCAGTTAGCCTCTTTCCCCAGTCATCCCTGTCATTACCAGTGGCAGGGATGGAGATGACGCATAGACTCTGCCACATGGACTTCCACTCACCCGGGCTGACCTGGCAATAGCCACTGCTGAGTGCCCAATCTGACAACAGCTGAGATCAACCCCAAGTCCCCAGTATGGCACCATTCCTCAAGGTGATTATCCAGCTACCTGTGGCAGGTTGATTACATTACTTTGCTTCCTTCATGAAAAAAAAAGCCGCATTTTTTTAAAAATTGTAATAGGCACTCTGGATACAAATTTGCCTTCTTTGAATATAGTGATTCTGCCAAAATTACCGCTCTTGGATTTATATAATGCTTTATCTACTGCCATGGTGTTTCACACTGCATTGCCTCTGATTAAGGAACTCACGTGGGCCTGTGCTCATAAACTCCACTGGTCTTACCGTAATTCTCACAATCCTCCAAGCAGCTGACTTGACAGAAGGTTGGAATGGCCACTGAGGACTCAGATGTAGTGCCATCTTGATGACAATACCTTACAGAACTGGGGCAAGGTTTTCCAGAAGGCTGCATGCTCTCTGAATCAGTGTCCAATATATGGTGCTGTTTCTTGATACCCAGAAGTCATGGGTCCAGGAATTAACGGGTGGAAATGAGAGTGGCATCATTCATCATTACGTCTAGTGATTCACAGCAAAAGTTTTGCTTCCTGTTCACACGCCCTTATGCTCTGCTGGCCTAGATGTCTGACTTCCAGAGGGAGGAATGCTTCCACCAGGAGACACAATGATTTCATTGAATTGAAAGTTAAGACTGAAGTCTGGCTATTTTGGACTTCTCAGGCCTCTGAACCATTAGGTAATGTAGAGAGTTACTGGGCTGACTGGTCCTGAGCATCTCGAAGAAATTGGTGTATTATGCCACAATGGGTGTAAAGGAGAGTATGTCTGGAATATAGATTCTTAGAGCATTTCTTGATGTTACCAAGCACTGTGGCCAAAGTCTCTGAAAAACTAAAAGACAGTTCAAGCAAGACTACTAATGACCCAGACCCTCAGGAATATGCCACAATGGGTGTAAAGGAGAGTATGTCTGGAATATAGATTCCTTAGGGAATTTCTTGATGTTACCATGCACTGTGGCCAAAGTCTCTGAAAAACTAAAAGACAGTCCAAGCAAGACTACTAATGACCCAGACCCTCAAGAATGAAAGCCTGAGTACCCTATGAGGTAAAGAACCATGATCAGCTGAGAGGATTGATTAAGGCAAAAGAAATACAGAAGAAATAATGGGAAAAGACAGTTCTAAATACCAGTTATGACCAGTTACAGAAAAGAAGATTGTAATTGTCATGAATATTTTCTTATTTTGTGAATATACTTGTATATATACATATTACAAATAATATATGTATATACACAAGAGAAATAATTCACAACAAAATATTCACAATAATATATGTGATGAATGTCTTTGTTTTCTCTTACTTCCCTATCATGTGATGTAAGATGTATTGACTTAATATCATAGTATTAAGTAATGCTAATTTATACCACAGTATTAAGTTACAAGGAGAGTAAACATCACTCAGGGACTTTACTGCTTTTGGAGAAGAAGTTAGTGCACACTTGGTTGTATGCAGGATAGTTTATCATGTTATGTGGGATAATGACCTGTTATCATCTGTATGTGGAAATTAAGTATAGATTAATCTCCAAATGATTTTGGACATGAATATGAGACCATGTTGACAAGGGGTGTACTTGGGATGGTTAATTTTATCTGTCCACTTGACTGCTCCTGGAGTGCCTAGCTATTTGGTCAAACATTATTCTGAGTGTTTCTGTGACACTGTTTGGATAAGATTGACATATAAAGTGGCAGACTGAGTAAAGCAGAGTGCCCTTCCTAATATGATTGGGCTGCATCCAATCATTCGAAGGCCTGAATAGAACAAAAAGGCTGACACTCCCTAGGGTAAGAGAGGATTCTCCCCACCTGAGTGCCTTTGAACTTGAATTTTGGCTTTTTTCCTGCCTTCAGACTTTAACTGAAACAGCAGGCTCTTCCTGGGTCTCCAGTCTGCCCACTCACCCTGTAGGTCTTGGAACCTCAGTCTCCATAATTATCTGTATATATACATCCTACTGGTTCTGCTCCTCTGAAGAAGT
This sequence comes from Spilogale gracilis, assembly GCA_004023965.1. Classification (NCBI taxonomy): domain Eukaryota; kingdom Metazoa; phylum Chordata; class Mammalia; order Carnivora; family Mephitidae; genus Spilogale; species Spilogale gracilis. The sequence goes on from PITA01000244.1 coordinate 99,759, forward strand.
CTAATATACTTATAATGCACCCCCAAAATTATAAGGACCTATTTAGCCAGAGTGACCCTGTTTTGTCCAAGCCACCATCTTGTTGTTTATGTTCAAACAAGAGCTGACTCAGACAGCCGGTTCCCTGAACAACGGGGATGTAAATTATCAACACTTAGGACCAGGTGGGAGGACCCAAATGCCCTTAACCTCCCAGAGGTCCAAACAAGGGCAAGTCAGATCAGGTGGATATGCCCAATCAGTTAATCCCCTTAACCTCCCAGACCCTGACTAATGGAGATCCCCTGGTAAACCACTCTGTGTTTAAATTGTAAAGGGGATTATGAATTTAACAGTTTAAATGTATTCATCATCACAGCAGAGTGAAAGAATTAACTCTAGGCAGCTGTGTGATTGCAATCAGCTTGTGGCTTGCCCTATAAAAGCTAGCTTGTAAGACTAGGCAACGTTGTTCTCCCCTTAGAGATGACCCTGACTCGGGTCAGTATAATTCTTGATGCTTGGCATGAAATAAAGCTTTGCTTGACCTTTGCCTTTGTATCAGCCTCGTTCCTTTGACCACGGACCCTAACAAAGATATAATATAGTTTTCTTCAATCAGTAGTTGTTTTATGAGCTGCATTCCAAATGCCAGCATTTTTCAACTGTAATTTTCTTGACTCCTTCATTATGTTCCTAACACAGCAGCTAGAGAAATCCTCTTAAAAGTTAATTCAGATCATTACACTTATGCTCAGAACCTTCCAATGGCTCTCACGCAGAAAGCCAAAGTACTTTTGTTACCTAGAAGATCCTACAGAATCCCCTTCTCACCCTGGCCTGTTACCTCTCTCTGTCACTTCTTTCCTACTAATCCTTTCTTCCCCTTGCTCCAGACTCGCAGACTTGCCTGTTAAACCCTTGAAATGTGGTTCTTGCTTTTACCTCAGAAACGTTGTACTTGTTCTCTCTGTTTAGAGTGATCCTCCCCAAATCTGCATGGCTTTCTCTCCATGTTTTTTAGTTAGTTTTTTTTTTTTTTTTAAAGATTTTATTTAGAGACATTGGAATGAGAGACATAGACATAATGAGTGAGAGAGCCTGAGTAAGGAGAGGGAGAAGCAGGCTCCCCACTGAGCAGGGAGCCCATGTAGAGCTCTGTCCCAGGACTCTGGGATCATGACCTGAGCCGAAGGCAGATGCTCAACTAACTGAGCCACCCAGGCACCCTGTTTTTTAGTTTTTTTACTCAAATGTCTTCTGCTTAGGAAACTCTTGCTTGCTATCCTATCTAAAATTGCAAAACTCACCACCCCAAAACTCTTATGTATTCCATTCTTTGCTTTTCTTCTTATCATGCATCATATCTAGTGGACAACACATTTTAATTTATTTGGTTTAGGATCTATCTCCAGATGAGAATGTAAGCTCCGGGGTTTTTTTACCTCCTGGACCAAAATAAGACCTAGCACTTTGAAGATCAGTCTTTATTAAGTGAATTTAGAAATGCTTTCAAATTTTAAAGAAGTTTTGTAATCTGCATTTCACTTTTATGTATTAAGCTCTGTGAGTTTTGGTCTCAAAGCCATGTGACTGCTGTCTCGATTCTTGTGGTCAGTGGGTGACATGGACTGTTCTTGAGAATATATTTCCCATCAGTTTACACAGATTCTACATGGAGTAGCGTCTACTTTTCCAGACAAGGAAATAAAATGTGTTTCATAAATCCTTCAGTGGAATATAAGTTTAACTATCTGATCTTTCTCAAGTCTACCCCATGAAGGTAGAATAATTAATATGAAATATCAGAAATTAAGCTAAATCACTTATACCTAATAGTTAAACAAGGTTAAGTACAGTTTATCAGGGTAAATGAAAGGAACAAAAAGCTGGAGTAAAAAGTGTAGTTTCCAAATGTGTTTAACCTACTTCTCATTTACATTTCAACAGCTGCATGTGTCATTACAGTCTTCCACATAAGGTCAAGCCAAAAATAATGTTATTGCCAGATAACAAAGTGTTTCTCTACTTGGGAAGTAAGAGAAAAAAACATCATAAAGGTGTTACCTAGATCTCTGAGCATAACATATTTTTAAAAAAGGAAAACCTGAACTTCTATATTATGTTACACTTAGCTGAATTGTCCTGTATGTAGTAACAGATGAAGAAATATTAGTTTTCAAACTAAATCAAAATGGGGAGTTAAGTTTCTCAGGGATTTTTGTTCTATGTTTTTGTATTTTGGGTTTTTTGGGTGGATATATTTCAATCTAGCCATTCCATTTATGCTGTTTTTTCTTTTTTTTTAACTTAAATTCAATAAGCCAACATATAGTAGATTGTGGTGTTCAAGGATTCATCAGTTGCATATAACACACATTTTGGCTGTTTTTAATAGCTTACTGCTCTAAATGGAATACAGTCACTTTATTATTTTCTAATTCTTTATTTGAGATAAGAATATTTGAGAGCAGTAGTTTGAATCATTATAGAATAAGAGAATAATGAATGTTAGTGGGGAGTTTTCCTGTTAAATTTTATTCCTTTGAACAGTGAGGGTCACACCTGATAGAGGTTCTCTTGCTACTTCTCAAGGCATTTCTCCAGATGGCTATTATTTGAATTGTTTGTAATGATCCAGAATGTGACCCACAGCTTTCTAGACTCAGCAGCTTGTTTTTCAACTCTCTGAAAGTGGTTTTACCTCTCAGGAAGAAACTTACACTATGAACTCAGATCTCTGATGTGTAAGTAGAATGGCCAATTTATTAAATTACAGTAATGTTTTAGCTCTTTCCAAACAAGCTGCATGGAAAACCAAACTCTACCCAGGAGTTTGTTTGTCAAGTAATTGTGAGTTAGGTTCATGATTTGAATGTTTCAAGATGCCCAACTAAGGGAGTCCAATGCACCTGATATCCATTGATTCAACAAGGTGAGACCTTAAGGATAATGAACCATTTTCTCAGCAAGTGCTCCAGGAAGTACTTGTCCCTTTTCTTTTTGAAAACCTCCTTTTTTTTTTTTTCTTTACTTCATGGCTAATATTTTTTTTCTTGGGTTGTGTTATTACATCTCTCTTTTATTTTTTTTTCAGTGTTCCAAGATTCATTGTTTACATCTCTTTAAATGACATTTACACTTCTTCTGCTTCTGCTTTGAATCATTGTGTATCGAATTTACCATTTATTTTCTACAGTACAGTGTTATTTCCTCTATTTTCAAGTTCTTGCAGATAGAAGTTGGGAACCAACTTTTTTTTTGATATACATATATGTGTGTGTGTGTGTGTGTGTGTTCCTCCCTATTATTTAACTTATGAGTTTGGTTTATGATCAGCCTAGTAATCTGAAGGGTTTTAGAGATGTCACCTTCTAGATAGAGTTTGACAAAAGCAGATTATTTTGCTTATGGTTCCTGAATGACCACATTTTCTACTCAACTGGAGATGACTGCTATTTTAAGCTATATTTTTATCTGTAGGTGGGCTGAGAGAAGATGCATCCATATACTTTTAAGGGGAACATTACTAAAATAACCCCACAATATCCACACATACCCACTCTGTGGCTCTCCTTTGACCTGAATGCTAAGTGCACTCAAAACCCCAAAGCTAATTACTTCATGTTGTAGCCCGGATGCCAGCTGCCTGGGCTTCCTCAAGCCTCAGTGTAGAAGAATATGATCCCTTGATATTTCAATAAAAGTGGCTTCAGCTCCAAATGTGTCCTCCACAATTGATGGCAATTTCTCCTATCCATGTTTTCCTCTAAATTTCTTTCTCTTTTAATTTCTTTTTCCTTAGACTACCCCTGTCCTCCTTTCTGCTCCCTGTCTGCGGAAGCAGCCATGTTGCATTTTCTCAACATCACTCCTATAATACAGTAAGAGCCATCTTATTAGTGATTTGTCAGTCCTTTGATAGGTTCGAGGAGTTAAGTTTAAGAACAGTTATTTCCTTATTGGTTTAAGTTGTACACATAGCCTAACATTAAAAAAAAATCCTTAGTAATAAATTTTACACGTTCTTGTTCCTAAAATTCCATCAGTCGTTCTTTTTTCCAGGGGCACTGGTCAAAGATCGTTCTGTCCCTTTGCGTCCCAAGTTGGCCTTTGCCCTCTGGCTGGTCTGGTTTCACTCCTGCCCACTCTCTTCTGTGGGTTTTTACCCTCCTCTCTACTGCTGCCCCAATCTCCTTCTTCTTGGGCTGCTGCTGGAAACTCACGGTTATTTTATGTAGCAACATTTGATATTTTTTTCTGTCTTCAACCATCCTGACAATGGACTGAGGGCTATCATTTTATAACCCAAGTCAGCAGTCGATAGATTTGTTTTTAAAAGGTAGCTCTCTTTCTGTGGAATTCTGCTATGGGTTTTTATACTTTGTGCACTTTATGTGCCCCATACCACGCAATTAGTGAAGTGATAAAACCAAAGCATGAATTCAGGTGTGCTAACCCCCAAGTGGGAATGTTTAGCCACTTAAAAAAATTTTTTTAAGAATTTATTTATGGGGGCGCCTGGGTGGCTCAGTTGGTTAAGCCACTGCCTTCGGCTCAGGTCATGATTCCAGAGACCCGGGATCGAGTCCCACATCGGGCTCCCTGCTTGGCGGGAAGCCTGCTTCTCCCTCTCTCGCTCCCCCTGCTGTGTTCCCTCTCTAGCTGTGTTTCCCTCTGTCAAATAAATAAATAAAATCTTAAAAAAAAAAAGAAAAACAAAATAATTTATTTATGGAGAGATAGCACAAGTAGAGACAGAAGGGGCACAGGGAGAAACAGAAGCAGACCCCTACTGAGTGGGAAGCTTGACACGGGGCTTAATCCCAGGACCCTGAGATCATGACCTGAGCTGAAGACAGCTACTTCACTGAGCCACCCACATGCTACTTCGTACTGGACCCAAATGTGACTTGATTCTTATATGCTTTCGCATATCTGGGAGTCCTAAAAGTGAGTCAACATATTCTCCCAGTGTTTTTGATAAACATATGCAAAAAGATTCACTCTTGTTTCCTTTGTTGCGGAGGACAGTTCAATAGCCTAATCTTTCTTACAGTATTACTTGAAATGTATATATTCATAGTTGGTGGGTGACATATTTGTAAGAATAGTAAAAATTAGAAAACAGCGGAAAACGGCTGTTTGTTCATATTCTTTAATGCTTTTGATGGTGATGATGTTATTCTCTGCTTAGTTTTTGATCCTATTTTCTGCCAAAAATAAAATAATTCGAGTAATAAAAAAAAGTCTTAAGTACATAATGATCACCATCATTAGATAATGGAGCCAGATTTCCTCTTCATATCCAAGGTCAAGAAACCCTTTCTAGTGTCAGGAAAAAGAAGAAATATTTCTCCACTTGTTTTCTATGGCAAGGTAACTAAATTGAGGGGGAAAAAAGAAAAAAAGGAAGAAAGAAAGAAAATGAGAAAACACTGTTTCCTAAAGATGGATGATATTAGCTACCAAAATATGTGTTTTATTACTGAACCTTGGCAGATGGCGGGGAGGGGGGGGAGGAGTGGTCCACAGAATTCAGCCGGAGGTTGTTGGTTACCCAGAGGAGTTTGGATACACTCTATTCTCATATTGCTGGGTGGTGAATTGTGAGCCTCAGGGAGGTAAAGAGTTAGGATACCATAACATGATTGGGGAAATGGATACCACCAAGTCAATTAACGAGAGTTATGCTGGGATAGGTAAGTTTGCCCATATTATGAAAATAAACAATATGATTCCTGGGAAATAATCTGGGGAGAAATTAAGTTTTTATTTTGGGCAACTACAATCTCAAATCCAAAGGAAGCTTCCCTGCATGCAGATCAGAAAAATTGAGATGTTCCTTTCCAAAAGAACATTTTCCCATAAGTTTCAATAATGTGCGTTCAGTTCACTGGCATACCTTAGGTAAATTACTACCAGTTTTTATGAAAAGCTAATTTTCATCCTTTTATCAATCCAGCATCTGGAACACTGTACATTTAAACTTGTATTTTTCTATGAGTAGGTAACCCAATTATAATAATTAAATTATGGAAAATTTATTACCTTCTTTTTTGCTACTCATAATTTATTTTACCTGCTTTTGTAGCTTAGGCTGAATTGTTGAGAGTCAGAGATCAGGAAGAAAGTATTTTTCCAATCTCATTGCTATGTGGGTATGTTATGTTATGTTTTCAAATATAAATTCTCATCTATTTTTTAATATCTAGACAACAAGTCAAATTCTATAAAGGTATTATTAGAATGACAAAAACAAAACAAAAACAAACCATGAATATTTAAAATGGAAAAATAAGAAAAGAGGCCTTTTTGGTGTCTTTTTCTCTGTTGTTCCTTTCTATTGTGATCAACTTAAGTCTTTTTTCTCTATTTCAATTTAAAAGTAAGTTATTAATAAGGCAAGAAAGTAAAAAAAAAAAACTGGGGCATACACTATATTCAGATGTAAAATATTCTAAGAAGGAAAGTGAAAGTTTACTACTCCCTAGGAATACAAATTTTCCAGGGTTGTTGAACTATGGAATGTTAACTGTCCCCAGATGAATTCATAGAATTCAGGAACAGTAGATAGACGATCTGGCTCATCTTCAAGAAAATGATTCTGCTCTGTATTTTGAGATGCTTCATTCTATGAAATTAAATTAATTTAGAGGATTAGTCACAGTTAGTCGTGATGCTTAGAGGAAACATAGACTGTGGAAGGCAGCTCTACACTTGGTCTTATGATGACTTGAGAAGTTTCCTAAACACATAAAAATTCTAAGGCCTTAAAATCCAAATGAAGACTGAATGACTCTTATCACTGAAGAGATGACTTGGGTTGCATATCTCAGGTGTCTAGGAACTCTCTACATTTTATAAAGTTAAGAGCTCATGATGACTAACTGGGCATATCCTGTTTAAACTTTAGAACTGTAGAAAACGGAATTAAAAAAACTTCGCCCTGTAGAGACCTACAGCCTTGAGAGAGAAAAGGCTCATCTGCTCGTCTGGTATGCACCAAACACTATGTCATATAATTCATTGGTCAATCATTATTTTAGCCCTAAGTACATTTTTTCCTCTTTTTTGGGATTGCCTGTGATTAATTCATTCAAACATCTCTGTATATTCATTCTCTCTTTATATGTTTCTTCATCTATTGTTTCTATACATCTATATCGATTCCTTCTATATGTGAACACACACACACATGAACATGTATACATATACACACGTATATGTGTGAAGTTGTTCGTTCCCTTCACTCTAACATTTTGCATATTTCACAAACTTAAAAAAGACTATCGCATACCGATGAGAAAACTACGTGATTCACAAACTAAAGTTGTTTTTAATACTGTGAGGCACATACATTGTTCACTTCATTCTGAGCATGATCAATTGATTCATACTCTGAATGGATACAGAGCGGGATATTAGGAGCTTCCTTGTCTCTCACTGAGCTATGATTTATACCTTCCTTACAAATTTATTTGAAAAGTGATTGCATAATTTTATCCTTATTTAAGCATTCTTAGAGGTAATAAATCATACTTCTATACATGCACTGGGTACTGGAGAACTTGTCTTCACAAGGTGACAAAATTCACCTGTAAGTGGCTTCATCCAGCACAGCGGTGATCCTAAAGAAGAGACTAATCCCTACTCACTAGTAGAGTTTTAATAGCATGTGATCATACCACTGGTCTTAATATTTCAACACTCAGTTGCCAGCCAGAGCCTTCTTTCCAATAGCATTCTAAAATGTCGCCTGCTTCTCCTAATTTAGGATGAGAAAGACATATATCTAAAGTCTGACATCTCCGTTTCAGTGCTCTATAATTATGGGCTACAGGTCATGAAATTCATAAAAAATGTGCGGCATAGTTAATGAAATCTGTTTCTTTGTGTATAAAGGGGAGTAAACACTTCTTAGTAGATCACGAGGGGAAAGGGCACTTACAAAGAAGAGAGTTTTTTCAACACCTATAAAAGGTTTAAGTGATGACCAATACTAAGGAATATTTGATCACGTTTTTTTTGGAGAATAAAGGAAGTGCTGGAATTAATGGGTGGGATTGCAGCACTCAGAACCTATGCCGCCATTAATGCTCAGCATGGATATCTATATTGTTCCCTATGGTAACTGGGTAATGAAGCACAGTGCTAGGAACTGAAAGGGTGCTGAAATGGAGGCTCAAACTATACATAATCCTGGAAGACATAATCCAGGCATACTTCAAAATGATTTTGCTTTTCTTCTAAGTGCCTACAGCACTCAGACAATGCCTTCCTTTCTGTTTTAATCTGAAAGTATTGTCTCTCAAGAACTCAGGATAGAAAGGTCTTTGTTGAGAAGTAAAAATAGGCCAGTAATGGTCCCAGTCCTCTCACCATGATTCCAAGGGAAGTCTGATTTATGTATTTGCTCTGCTGTTGGACAGAGGCCTCAGCCCATTGGAAATCTCCAGAGCTGCGGGAGAGGGGAGAGGCTGTGGTCCACCGCACTTATGGAGTTCCAAGGCCTGGTTTGTTTTTGGCCAAATCCAGATGTTAACAGTTTGTTAGGGCCTTATTTACTAACCCTAGCTGGGCTAAGACACTTAGTATGGATTCTAAATGGTGTCTCTATGTCTTAAGACTGTATAAACAATCAACCTTACTTTAAGATTTATCAGTTATGTATGACTGTTTCATGGAAAAGAAGTTAATTATAGCATTCCTCATTTTGCAGGGGGAAAAAAAAGCAAGGCAAAGGAATTTTTTTTCTCTTTTATAATAACAGTAGAAAATGGAGCATAATGGAAAGTCAGATTGATCAATGGTTATTTTTAGGTAAGATGACTTTATGATTTGACTTGGGCAAACTGTTTCAATTCACTCTGCTGTCCTGGCATAATTATTAATAGTGTCCCCCTTGAATCTCAAAAGTATGCAAGTTTAGACAATACATGTTACGGTCATCTTACTTTTAAGTATATAAGTATGTTTTTATTTTTAGATAGGCATAATATATTAAAATGATGGTGCACAAGAAACAAGTTAGGATTGAAGGTATAGAAATTAGCTTTTTAAAACTCCTCCCACCAAATGAAAAGCATCTCTACTACCCCAGAGTAAATCATCTGGGAGTTTCCACACTTCTATGTACAAATAATAAACCAAAGAAGCTTCTATTCTCTTATACTTAATACATTATTTCAATGGAAATATTTAAATTTTTTTTATATAAGAGCAGAGCAAGTGAATTCTCCGCTATACATTTTTTCATCCATATTTAGGAGAATAGGAGAGTTTCCTGGAAGATGTGATTTTCAGTGTGAAATAAGAGGTTCTTTTCAACCTCATGAAATATGGAGGTAGCTGAACTATGAGAGAAAACGGTCACTACCAGAAGTGAGAATCCCCATAACAGATCTGACCTGTAGGTGGAATCAGTGTTATTTTTGTCTGAGATCCCAAACCACTTTTTTTCATATAATACTCATGCAAAGTTGGTAGTATAGTTTTCAGATCACTGTTAATTTTTAGTTTAAGTGTAGCACTTGTGAGCTAGTATATAGGTCATTCAAATAAGAGTAGACTTGTCAGTACAGTGCAAGGGTAGCCATATGTAACCCACTGTAATCCAACTTTTTTTCCCTCAAGGTTTTCTTTATTTATTTGACAGAGAAAGAGTGCACACACAAGCGGGGTTGGGGAGGCGGCAACAAGCAGAGGGTGAAGGAGAAGCAGGCTCCCCACTGAGCAAGGAACCGCATGTGGAGCTGGATCCCAGGACCCTGGAATCGTGACCTGAGCCAAAAGGCGGACACTTTACTAACTGAGCCACCTAGGTGCCCCATAATCCAACTTGATTACAATATACAATAGTTATACTCAACTTCTTAATTATATAGACTAAAATCAAATTAGACTGTTTGCAAAAAAAGGTAGATTTTTTTAATGGGACTACAGTGGGCATCTATGGTATTGCCTACCTAGGTGGCTGTCCTCCCAGCTCTGAGACCACCCCTAATGTTTTTCACGTGCTTTGAGAGAGACAAACTTCCTGTGCACCATCTCCTCTTTGTTAGTTGTTTAGTTCAAGGACAGATGTATGACCCAAACTGAGCCAACCTGAGATCTTCATTCGGACTTCTCATACTATAGCTGAGAGAGCATCAACATCTTCTAGGTGGAGAAATGTGTACAGTATAAAATGTGTGAGCTGCCACTGTCCAATGTGAAAACAACACTCTACAGTGCCAATGAAGCTGCACAGGGAGAGAGATAGGAACAAAGGGGAAGGAAGGATAGCTGCCCAGATTTTATCACTGGTTCCAGGATTTCCTGAAGAGCAATGATCTCCTTGTCCTTGCCACCTTCTCATGATTCAGCTCTTTCTGATCTCAGTGATCCAGTGATGTTCCTCTTTCTAACTAAACTAGCTTGGGTCAGAGTCCTGATGAGTAAAACACCTTAATGATCTCAGCTATGCTTTGCTCTATTTTAAAAATACCCACTCTAGGACAATTTAGTGGCACAGGATTTTTTGAAATATTTTGATTAATTAATTAGTTAATTAATTAATTAGTTTAAATTAGTTTAAAGCTAATTAATTAATTAGTTTTTGTGTGTGTGACATTAGAGGTTGTTAGCTACAGAAGAACCAGGTCTAGGTTTTAATGAAAAGTAGAAAGAGGGGAAATTAAGAGAGAAGGAAGGAAAACCCACAAATAGTTCTTGTTTATAAGGATAAAAGCAAAAGATGGCTGCTTTGTAGTTTGGTGCTAAGAAGTCTCTTAAAATTGAATGGGGGCAAATGGATTTGCTATGAAAACTAGAGGGAATGTAAAGAATTAGGGAGGGAGGATTTTTTTTTTTTTATTGTTACTTAGTTTTTTTTTCAGTGTTCCAAGATTCATTGCCCATTCCCCACACCCAGTGCTCCACGCTTTAGGTGTCCCCAGTACCCACCACCAGGCTCTCCCATCCCCCCATCCCCCTCCCTCCAAGTCCCTCAGTTTGTTTCTGTGTCCAAAGTCTCTGTTGTTTCATTTCTCTCCCTGGATTACCCTACTTCCCATTTACTTTCCTTCTCCTACTGTCCTCTAGGGGAGGGAGGATTTTTTAAATTTGTTTTGAGTCAGCCAAGCATCCACCAAACATTTTTAATAGTAATTGAAAGAAAAAGCTGTATTTTGGATGTGTCGCAGAATTGGGGCCCAGTTAGGTTTGAAAGAGAGCAAAAATGTTTCAGCTAGGATGGCTATATTAGGCTGTAGTAACATACAATTAAAATATCTCAGAGGCGCCACACAATGAATTAGTTCTTGCCACGGTTCCAGGATAGCTGGAATCCTTGGAATCAAGTCTTGCATTGACAAATACTTTTTCCAGAATGTGACATCACTGCCATACCCATTTCATTGGTTGAACTAGTTTATATGGCCATGTCAAGCTTTGAAAGGTGGATACAAAATATAATCCTTCAATGTCCCTGAAAAATATAAGCTGGACATATCATTGAGTGGCAATAGTATTTACCACAATGGAATATGAGCAGAAAATCAGGAACTCCAGATTCCTCAGAATCCCAGAGTTTCCATTTTAACTCAGTCTTCTGGGTTTCCCATTAAGAAACTTTTCTTTTGATTTGGGGATATCTTAACACCTCCCATGGTTCTGTAATTCTAGTTTCTTCATCTATAGAAAGTATATAATATTGGTTCCCAGATATTATTGTTGTGAGGATCAAATGCAAGCAATAGTATATAAAAAGAGGTTTGAAAACTTGGCAGCCCTATTCAAATATAAAATACATAATACTGATAATATTTGGTCTTTTACTCCCCAATTTTTATTAAACACAATTTTCTTGTTGATTATTTGTACCACGCTACTTAAAAATTTTTTTTTAAATTTACTTGAGAGAGAGAGACAGAGAGCTGTGGGGAGGAGCAGAGGGAGTGGGAGAAGCAGACTTCAGGCTAAGTATAGAGCCTGATGTGGGGCTCGATCTCACGATCCTGAGATTATGACATGAGCTGAAATCAAGAGTCGGCTGCTCAACTGACTGAGCCACCCACGTGCCACAATACTATACTACTTTTACATGTGAAAATATCTTGTTATAAGAGAATATACATTAAGAAGTAATAAATGACCTTAGATAATTTTTAAAATCATTAAGTTTTTTCACTGCTTATGATCTCTTACATCAAAATATGTTTTTTTTTTAATTTCTCTTTCAAGTGGCTTGAAATTGTGAGCTTCTTTGTAAATTCAGGTTTTAAAGAAATCTCATTCATTAAAGAATTCATTCATTCAAATGCAGGTTTTAAAGAAATCTCATTCATTCATTAAAGAATTCACTCATTAAAGAAATCTCACTCATTTTAATCATTCCATTCATTAAAAAGCATGAAATATGTCATAAAAGTTTATATGCTCTGGGTTGCCTCTTCTAAATGCACACATTTCTTCTTTAACCCTAATTTCTCAAAAATAAGGAGAGCTGGTTCATTCCTTTAGAGAAATAATTTACTGATTTTCTAAAGAAACATGATTACACATTGCTTCACAAACGACAGAAGTACAAAAGTATTGCTTACCTAAAATATATTTTAATACTAGACTGTTCCTTCAAAGTTTATTTTAATTAGGATAGAGATATAATGGGGCAAACTATTATGTGTTCTTTGAATTCCCATTAGAAAACTTCTGCTTAGTTTCAGGTGGTTATATTTTGCTATGAATCATTAAGAAAATTTCCACTGATCTGTGACATAATATTTTAATCCTGTGGGGCTCTACAACTGTAATTTATAATGTTGAGGTTAAAAGATTAATTTCAATACAACATTAAAATTACATATAGATATTTTTTAATTAAAACAAATAAGCAGCCAAATTTATAACAAGTACTTTGTGCATATGAGAGAAATTATGTAGCGGAAGTGGTCTTCCTGGAGATGATTTAGATATATCCAGAGAATTAGATAATGTGAATAATGGACTCAGAAAATATTTCCTCTCTACCTCTAGAGAATTTCTGTTTCTATCATTTCCACTTTTAAAAAGTTACTTCTGACACTTAACTAAAGCATATTTCTTATTGTCCCCTTTTCTTCTATTCACTGATTCCTATTATCAGCTTACTGATCTTGCTTTTTCTTTAGTTGTTTGTCTCCCCACTCCTGAGCTTTTATGCTGTACTTTTCTTCTTGGATACTGATATATTCGTTTTCCTCCCTTAAAATGTTGTCAAAGGTAAATGTCCTAGGGCATTTTCTGAAAATTCAAGGAATTTCACTTTTAACCATTTTAAATTATATTACATAATGTATCCAGTCATTGTATTTTTCTAGGCATCATGATCTTTTTTATTTTTTTTCAAAGATTTTATTTATTTGACACAGAGCAACACAACTAGAGAGGGAACACACAAGCAGGGGGAGTGAGAGAGGGAGGAGCAGGCTTCCCGCCAAGCAGGGAGTCCAATGTGGGGCTCAATCCTGGGATTGGGATCATGACCTGAGCTGGAGCCAGATGCTTAAGGACTGAGCCACCCAGGGGCCCCGACCTTTTTTGTTTTTTAAATTAAGATTTTTTTTTAATTCATTTGAGAGAAAGCATGAGCGGGGTGAGGGGCAGAGGAAGAAGCAGACTCCCTGCTGACCCAGGAGTCTGATTAGGGGGTCCATCCGGGGACTCTGGGATCCATGACCCAAACAAAAGACAGACGTGTAACCGATTGAGCCATCTAGGCACGCAGTGCCACGTCCTTAATGGTATTTATATCTAATTTGCATGTAATTTATGTCATTTGTAACTGTTCATGTTGAGATGCCTGAAAAACACCAAGACAAAGCACATGGTTTTCATAATTCTGATACCTATTCTTTTAGTGCTATCCAATAGAACTCTCTGGATGATGGAGCTATTCTCTATCTGCTCTGTGTGATATGGTAGCCATTGGCCACAAAAAGTTACTGAGCACTTGAAATTTACCTAAAGAAATTGAGTAACTTAATTTAATTAATTTGAATATCAATAACCATATGTGGTACACTGGACAATGTGGCTAGATGATTAGCAATGACTTATGAGTTTTACTAGCTACTTTTAATTACACCTCTATCAAGAAGTGTTGACTGGGGCACCTGGGTGGCTCAGACATTAAGCATCTGCCTTCAGCTCAGGTCATGATCCCACAGTACCAGGACCTGAGCCCCTCATCAGGCTCCCTGCTCTGCAGGAAGCCTGCTTCTCCCTATCTCACTCCCCTTGCTTGTGTTTCCTCTCTAGCTGTGTTTCTTTGTGTCAAATAAATAAATAAAATCTTTAAAAAAACAAAAAAGAAGTGTTGGCCATGTTATGTAACATTGCACTATATTGCTGAAGCCCATATTCTGCATTTACCCACTTTAATATGAAGACACCACCAAAACAATCTGGAGACAATGTTAAAAGATTTAGGGATGCCCAGGTGGCACAGTCGATTAAGTGTCTGCCTTTGGCTTCGGTCATGTTCCTAGGGTCCTGGGATTGAGTCCCACAATGGGCTCCCTGCTTAGCTGGAAGCCTGCTTCTCCCTCTTCCTCTCCCCCTGCTTGTGTTCCTTCTCCCTCTGACAAGTAAATAAATAAA